>RJWM01001672.1:0-148297 GCA_004363535.1 Dasyprocta punctata | reverse complement strand
CCATTTGCTGAAATGCATGGGTCTATTTGGAGGGGGATGTGTAAGGTGCATGTATTTTTACAGTTGGCTATGATTTTCCCTCTTATCAACCCAATTCTGATTTTTTTTACATTTTTTTATAATGTTAGGGGCCTGGAGTTCATATTCATTTCTTATTTGCCTTATCTGCCATGACATATTAGTTATCCCAGAAAGAAAAAGAAAATGCTGGCAGATTAAGTTCCTCACAGAGGTTTGTGAATTGGGTCTGTGATTCACACTGTAGGTGGTCACCTCCCTTTCCAACCTGGATAGGTTATTTATTACTTACTGAAGGCTTCTCTCCCCCAAAGTCCCAGAGCAAGGCTAATTTTTCTTTAGAATCTAAGAGCATTTCAGAATAACTTGGCAAAAAGGTAGAGCTTATGAACCCTGATAGAGATCCATTTGCCAACACTGAAGAAAACTTTAAAAGGTAGAGATGAGGCAAATAAAGATGCTCACATGTGAGAAAGATTTGATTTTAGAGACTAACATGTAGATTCCTGTCTAATGCAAATCATTAACCAATGGAGACTATTTTTTTTCCACCAGATAAACCCTGAGACATTGAGCACTATGAATGTCTTGTCGATACTGATTTGTACTTCCATTTTTGTTAATTATATACTTTCCCAAGAGGCCAGGTAGTTTAAGATGTAATTTAAATGAGACAAATATTTAACATCCCTTCCACTGGCCCTTCCACTCATTCCTGAAAACATAAGTCAACTTCTTTGATAACAATTTTAAGTGAAAAAACTTGTAAAACAAGTCAATTATATATGTGCTGATAGAGATAGCTAGTACTGTCTCTGCATAAAGTGCCAGTTTTCTCAAGGTAGGTCCTGCTGATGCCTGCGCCCCAGTGTAATTATTAGTGGTGGCATCCTTTTGCTCTGAAAAATGTGGCACATGTATCATACTATCCTTCATCCATCTCCTCTTCTTTCTTTCAGTAATGAAAGAGCCAAGTGCTGTTCTTATCACCTACATCTTACAGATGAGGAAACTGAGGAAAAGAGCTGGGATATAAATCTTGACAGTCTTTGCTCTTAACCTGCCAGCAAATCAAGTGTGACAGGAAGTGACATAGTTAACCTCCCTATCTGGTCCTCAAATGGGATCTCACTGTCCCCACTCCTTTGTTTCCTGATTCCCTCACACAGGAATGGAGATCTGTGAACACACAGCCAGAGATAACACTCCAGGAGTTGGAGGAGCCACAGATAAAGTGATCTGGCTCCTGGGCCAGCCCCACTCAGCTTCCTGCCTCCCCTCAGATGCAGTGTGTGAGCCACCATCAGCCTGTTCCTTAATCCACGTCCACCTCTGCACCTCCCACAGTGCCATTTTATGCAGGAGTCTATAACTCTTTGGAGCCAGACATACAGGAAGGTATATGTCAATAATCTGTTTCAGTATCAAAACCCATCATTTTCACCAAAAACAGACTCCCTCCTATGGACCCCAAGATTCCCATCCTGATAATTATTCATACCATTATCCATAAGATTTCACCCTAATTCTATATTTAATTCTAGCTACAAGAAAATCTCCATGAAAGGCAGATTTGAAAGAGAATGTTGCTAGAGAAAGACAGTCACATGCCTTACTCTCGAGTGTCTACGCAACAGCCACCCCATTTGACACCATTCCAGAGTAAAGGACAACCATAAAGGCTGTCTTCTACCTTTGTACAGCTCTTTCTCCTCTGATCAGACCAGCTCCTTCTCTCTTCTTTATTTTATTGTACTCAATAATCACTACCACACATATGTTAATTTCTTTATTTACAGCCCATCTCATCTGGATTATAATATATTGAGCAGAGGAACTGTTTGCCTTGGTCATTGAATATCCCCAGCTCCCAATAGAGCCTGGTATGCTGTAGCTACTCAATAAATGCTGACTGGATAAATCAATGGAGAATGAATAGACTTCACACAGTGCAGCCATGTGACTCTGAATCCTATGATAATAATAGCTCTTTTATGTCTGTTGTGAGAATTAAGAGATAATATCTGGCCAATACTGAGACTAGTACCTGGCAAAAGCTTAATGTGAAGGTAAGAACAATGAGTAATATGGTGCTGTCGATGTGCCAGCTCTGAGCTTCTCACTACTGGTTCATTTAATAGCTTGTGTGTTCAGAGTCACCCACATTGTGGCACTATGACAGGAATCCTGGCTCAGCCATCATACGTCTCTTGTTTTGTTCTGGTTTTCTGTCTGAACTTTCCTGAGATAGGAAAAATCCCAACACTCTCTAGTGAAACTCAGATGAGAAGCTGCTAGAACTGGTCTTGCTTCTGATAAGACAAAATGATGATTTGTTTTACAACTAGTGCCATGAATCATGTAAGAGTTACTGAGTTTGGAGGGGGTTTTTTTAATTTAAAAAAATAATTACAATAAAAAACACATTTCCATTTATCCCTTTCAAATACTCCTCCTTGCTTTGAACACACTTATCTCATTGTTCTTGCCACCTTTTATTAGTTTCTCTTTTTTATAATACATAATGTAGTGTATGTATTATATAATACATAATGATTACATTCATCTTGGGAAATTGGTACATAGACATAGTACACTTTAATCATGTTTACTTCTCCTTCCTCTCCTTGCCCTCCCATCTCCCCATCTCCAGATTGCCTTCCATCTCCACAAAGTCTACCTCCCTGTTTTTTTTATCTTCTATCCTTTATTTTGCTCCTTAAATTATTTATACTTTGGGTTTCTCACAAAAGGGAAACCATGCAATATTTAACCAAAGTGATTCATTACACTTTGCTTCCTACATCCTTCTTTATGGCTGAGTAGCACTCTATTGTGTATATACACTGCCTTTCCTTTATCCTTTCATTTGTTAATGATCATATAGGCCACTTCCAAGATTTAGCTATATGAGTTGTGCTGAGATTAACATGGGTATCTGTATATCACTGAGAGATAATATCTTTTACTCTTTGGGGAAGATATCCATAAAAGGTATAGCTGAGTCTAGAGTTGTTTGCTGAATATGTCTTTTTTTTTGCTCTTGATATCTCTTTAAGATTATCAGTGGCTGCTCATCTACTTTTAATCTGAGGAGCTAACAAATTTCTTCCATCTTCTTGGACTTAACTTCATCAGAGCCTAAAGTACTCAAGTACACCTTGAGGCTGAACTTTGTACTCTGGAACAAACCTATGTCTAAGACTTCTTGCCAAAAACATGAGTGGAGCCACAGTTCTTAGGATTCCCAGTGCTAGATAAACACACACAGGCACAAACACACACACATACATGTGTGTATCAGGGTGACTTTCAAACCAAAAAATTCACACCCAATTAAGTACCAAATTTTGTGGTACTGAATTGGCCACTTTCAACTGCTATTTCAGAAGTAGTTTTCTTGCCCATCCTTATGCTCCATGGCCTCAGCTCTTTCCAATTTTAACATTTGCCAAACAGAAAGGATCTAGAAGATGGTGAAGATAGAAAAAGATAGTAACAGCAGCTACAAATTTGAGGTAGCACTATACACAGGAACTATGGAATGTCTTCCTTATAACATATCTCATGCTTTTAACCACATAATCCTGAAAATAAACTATTAATGTTCTTATTCCCATTTTACAGATGTAGAAACCAAGGTTCTGAGAAGTTGCTGCCAGCATCCAAGGTCCCACATCTATTGCGGAGCAAAATAAGGGTTCTAATGAAGATCTTTGTAGCTCCAACGCCTTCACCCTTCCACTGGATCTTCCAGTTTTTGGATCTTTATAATGAGAGGAGAATTCACACAAATAATTCTGGAGACCTCAAAGTTCTAAAACAATTGCTCAAACTTTAAGAAGAATTATTTCTCCATCCTCTGGGGTACCTGGGGAATCCTGAGAGCGATCCAGCAAGTGTGCCTGAAGTTAGCGTTTTGGCCTGTGGTGTGCTGTGGAGTCCTGTATCTAACACAGGCATTCATGCTAGAAATCTCCTAGTCAGGAGTCTGCTTTCTATTTTATCATCCACTACATAGATATTTTGAAATGGGTATACAGCAAACATCTTTACTTTATTACTCTGACCCTCTGCATGTCCTCTGATTATACCCAGGCCTGCAATGATGAAATCAGGAAGTAGAGGCAACCTAAGGTTTCCTAATCTCCTAAGTAGTTTTTATTGACAAAATTACTTGCTATGTTAGAAACTACAGACTAAACTTTGTCTATTCTAAGTCTGGACAATTTTGACCCATAGCCCTGGTATAATATGGTATATTGGAAAAGGGAAAAAGTGAGTCTCTTGTACTGATATAGTACAATCAGCAAATTTTTTTTAAAATATTACTCAAGAAGTTAACAGATTTCAAGTTAATGGAAATTATTTTTAACCATTAAAAATAAAATCAAAGCCAAGTGTAGTGGCACACATCTATAATCCTACCATGTGGGAGGCTGAGCCAGGAGGATTGCCATGATTTTGAGACCATCCTGGGTCACACAGTGATTGAAGACTAGCCTGAACTACATAGTAAGACCATCTCTCAAAATAACCAAAGATTTGAAACTAAATAAGTACAAAGATACCCACTTTTGGTTGACAGGACTAATAAGAATGGAATTCAAGTATACGTTTGCCCACAAACTTGTTTATATCAGTTTCATAATTCTAGAACAACTGTCCCAAATTTTGTACATGTACAACTATGTTTTCTCAACTCTGGCTATATATTTGCATTACCTAGGGAGCTTTTTAAGAATAATGATACCAGAAACTGACCGTTAGAAATTCTGACTTAATAGGCTTGAGATCAGGGGTCTAGACAGCAGCACTGGCTAAAAGCACCCAGATGGATGGTGGGCTAGAAAACACCATTCTGGACAAATCTCTACTAAAGTTCAATAACTCCCCTGTCCTATCACATATTTGTAACTGCCTCCAGCCAAGAAAACTTTGGATGAAAATCTCCTATTGCCAGATTTATTTCTCATTTATTCTAACTGGTATGTTCTATCCTTGCCTAATTTATTCACTTATGCTCCCAGTGGGGCTCAAAGTATATTTAAAGTATGACAACCCAAAATTGTCTCAACACTATGAAAATGCTAGTTCACGGAATAATCCCTTAAAACAGCACAGTAATTCTTCATAAGACATAGAATTCACTTCTGGTTTGATGACTGAGTTAGAACAAGTAATTATAAATTCTCTGCCCTGACTTTGCAAGACAGACAGATTGTAATATTTAATATCTCTGAAATGCTCAAAAAAGACAATTATAATATAATACAAGAAAGTTGGCATCACAACCTTCTGTTCACCTAGTTACGGTACTTTAAGCAAATCATGACCCCTGTCTGAAGCTAAGCTCATTCCCCTACAATGCAACAGTTTTCTTCCAACCAAAATAGCTGGTGAGTGTAGTATTCTTTCTCAGTGTTGAAAACGTCCTACATCTAAAACAGGGGCGATGGTGCAGCTCACTGATGAAGTGCTTCATCACCGCATGCAAGGTACTGGACTCGATCCCCAGCACCAATCAGCCAGTCAATCAATTCTTTTATCACCAGAACAAAAGAACACTGTACAGTTTTTGGCCAAAGTCAAAAGTCTTCTCATAACAGAGAAGAGTGACTTTGACTACCTTTGAAATGGACAAATATGCTCTGTGAATATGCTTATAACGAAGAAAAAACTCAAGTACTGTACAGTAAATTAGAAATTTATTTTAGAATTTGCATTTTCACTAAAGGAAATAGTTGATAGGCTAACAAAAGCACAGAAATTGAGGATGCATTGAGGCAGCCCTTCATTTATTCCTTTGTATACACATGAAACTTTTCCAAGAAAGAAACACAGCAGTATAGCTCTCTGTTCTTCAAGGCTATCAACAGGTGAATTGTAACAACCTTGCTTGATCCAAGGCCCCATAGCATATTTGGTGAGTGTCCTTCACAGAAATCAATCCAAATTCTGATTGCACTAGCCTCTTTTCAGATATCCGTGATTCATTTGGCTGTATGTCCTCAAAATATTTTTGATGCTAAGTATCTCTGATTCCTTTACCTTCTTCACAGACTCTAAACTTCTAAAACTCCCAATGAACCTTTATGAACTCCTATAAATTCTCTGCTCATACATTGCATTTTAGCTTCTCCGAGCTCCATATCAACTGCCTCGCAAATAGCTACTTTCCAACACCAAATTCAACATGTCCCCACCATGCTAGTCCTCTTGCAGAGTTTATATAGTCAGAAATTACCACCATCCACTCATCTGCAGTAGCCAGAAAGCCAACTCTTCACCCACTCTGACTCACTCCATAATTAAACACATAGCAAAATACTGTACCATAAATATGTTATAAATTGTTATACTTCTCTTGATTTTCATTACCTGTAGTCCAAAAACCCAATCATTCTCTCCTGGATACTAGAAGAGCCCAAAATTCAAGCTCTATTCTTTGCACAGCAGCCAGCGTGATCTTTTAAAAACATATATTAGAGCGTATCACTTGCCTATATGAAATATACCAATAACTCCTTGGGACTCTCAAAATAAAGACCCAAGTCCTTCAGTCACAGCAGAGCCTTTGTGATCCTGCCTAACAGGGCCCTTTTCGCTACAACTGAATCAACAATCACAAAAACTCAACTGTTCCTATGTAAGTGCAATAAAGAATAAAAAGTCACAAGAATGTAAAAGGGAGAATTCTGGGACTGCCTCCCTATTTTCCTCTGATGAGCTAATTTTGTTTAACTGGCTAAATTCTCTGGATCGCCCATTCTTTCTCTCAGACATATTGGCACTGCCTATAAATACCCAGCACTAAAATGTAAGCTCACTGAAGCCTGTAGGAGCTCCTCAGGCAGAGCTGGACACACTACCTTACCTGTAGGCAAACCTTGAACACTTCTCTTGGGTTTTCATGGATGTCTGTCTCCATCAGCAAATTGGGCACCATCTCCCTCTGGTATGCTCAGATGAATTGAAAAGTAAGTGAACAAAACCATGCCATGCCACCTTTTTAAAGGAGTGGTCCACAAACTGCAATGTGCATTAAAATTCAGTGGGGATCTTGTTAAAATGTTAGCTTTAACTTGTAATCCTGGGGTGAGAATATGCATTTCTACCAGCTCCCAGAGGATGTTGATGCACACACAGTTGGGGAAAGAGACTTTCGAACTCAATGATTGCGAAGTGTAGGGAGGTAAATTGAGAACTGTTCTTGTAGAAATTAAGCAAAGAAAAAAATATTTCTGCTTCACCTCTTGTCTGTCAAATATGCATGACATCTTGATAGCGAGCAGCTTCCTGAAATGCTCAAGAGAAACAGCCGTTGTTATAACCTTTCCCCAGTTGAACAACCCACTTCTGGCTCTCCGGGTCCTTTGGGAAGTCCTAAATTGAAGCCCATTCCCCGGCTTTGGCTTGCTACAGAAGCCCACAGCCTGCCTTTGTTCCCAACTCTGCAGATGGCTCAAATGCGCTCCCATGTCATCTCTAGAACAAACATAGGCCTCCAAACAACCCTGCCAAGACTCAGGGACACAGGACGGCTCAGTTCCTCTTTCTCTGCTGTTCTAAAGCAGCGGCATCACTGGCTGCCACTCTGAGCTTTCACTGCTCTTCAAACCGTCCCACCTCATTGACAGAGGCCTGGCGCTGGCTGGGCTGCCTCGGCCTGGCCCACACACCTCTACCGACCCAGCATCCTTTGTGCACTGACAGTAGCCTGCGAGGACTCCCCGAGCTGCCTGAAAGGCAATCCCAGTTTTAGTTAAAAATTTTCCTACCCTCAGAATTCTGAGATGCTACTGGGGATTTACAAGTTGTTTTAAGTCTGTTTTAAAGACAAATCCATGGTATTTACATAGCTATATGGGCTTGTGTAAAGTACTGTGTGGTTCTTTATAAAAGGTACAGTATAAATGTTCTTGTATTACTAGAAGGATTATATAAAAGATGTTAAAACATATTCCGACCAAGCAGTGGTATAGACGGCCACAGAATATAATGTATCCATTGTAAAGAAATCCCCACAAGAGAACTCTGAAATCTTACATTGATTGAGTTGTGCTGGACCTGAAAACACATTGAAAATTTTCCAAATGGTAAAATATTAAATATACTCTTTTTTAAAATATTTACCAGTTAAACACTACAGTACTGTAACTGGCTGACCTTTCACAGCAGTTTTTGTTCTACTTTTCCAAAAGCAGCCAAAAAGGGATTGTTTTCTTTTTAATGCTTTGTTTTGTCTTTTAGGAAAAAAAAAATGAGCAGACTTATTTTGAGCGTACAGCTCCCCCCTCTGCCTATGCAATAACATCATAATGGCAGAATAATCACGGTAAACAATACCCTTGGGATTTAGTTGGCTACAGCAGGGGACTCCAGGAGCCAACTTCAGTGCTTTTCTTAACTACATCATTGCATTTTTGTCTGTGAGTGGATAAGAAGAGTCTTCTTTCAGAGCAGGTTGATGGAAAGTGCTAATTGTTGACATATTAGCTAATTGTTATGATTAGCCCTGAATTTCTTTTTTTTCATTCAAGAAGTCAAGATCTCAGCTGTGAAGCATGAAGATGCTTTATGACAACAATGCTATGAAAACATTCAAACAATGAGAGGCTAATCTTCAGAAGCACTCAATCCGGTGGCAACTGGTCAGCCATGCCTTTAAAGAATAGACAACCCTCAGGAGAAAAAAAATATCCTAACTGCTGCATCCACCCAATATTTCAGACATAAGTATTTTGGGGTTATCATTAATGATCTGTTTTTTTACAAATTCACTATGTCTTTGGAAAATTGAAGCCACACCAAACCAAACAAATCACGCAAAATGCATAATGGTCCAATGACAATGGCGGCAGCTTGGAATCTGCGATAATGGAAAGCTGGGGAGGGCAACGCTTGGAGGTTTCTCTTTGTTAAGAGTCAACATGGGGCACTGGGGATACAGCTCAGTGGCACAGCGCCTGCCTGACAAGCATGAGGTTGTGAGTTCAAATCCTGGCACCAAAAAAAAAAAGTCAACAGGGAGCATCTGAAATTTGGGTCATTTTCAACTACAGCTCAGCTTGAGAGAATAACTACTTATGAATGGGTATGTTCTTTAATATTTAGAGGAAAAAAGAGAGGAAATCAAATAGAGAAAGTAGCAAGAAACCAAACTGCAGGGTTTGGTCCTCGTTTGTGGCCACTGAATGAATCATTATTCTGTGCCTTAGCCAGCTGACTTGTAAATGCAAGCAGATATTTACTGTTTGCACTAAGAAAAATCTTGCACCGGGCATGGTGGCACACGTCTTTAATCCTAGCACTCAGGAGGCTGAGGTAGGAGAAGCGTTGTGAGTTCGAGGCCGGCCTGGGCTACAACGCCAGCACAAGGCCGGCCTGAGCTGCACAGTGCGACCCTGCCTCAAAAAACCAGGGCTGGGAGCTTGGCTCAGTGACTTAAGCGTCTGCCCTGGCAGGCACGAGGTTGTGAGTTCAATCCCCAGTACCCCCCAAAAAAAATCTTGCTTCATATAAAATATTACATGACTTCATTTCAATTTTAAAATGATGTAAGAATGGACATTAATGTATAGCCCTATCTATCATGATAAAATGTCTGCTTTATATTTTATTTTATTTATTTTTTTTTTTTTTTGCGGCACCGGGGATTGAACTCACAACTTCGCGCCTGCCAGGGCAGGTGCTTAAGGCACTGAGCCAAACTCCCAGCCCTGGTTTTTTGAGGCAGGGTCGCACTGTGTAGCTCAGGCCGGCCTTGCACTCGCGTTGTAGCCCAAGCCGGCCTCGAACTCACAACGCTCCGCCTACCTCAGCCTCCCGAGTGCTGGGATTAAAGGCGTGCGCCACCACACCCGGCTTGCTTTATATTTTAACAAATGGACAAAATGCAGACAAGACACCTTCTTAAATAATTCTTGCTTATAAATAGTTTTCTATAAAAATATTTTACAACACATCCATTAATCATTATCTTTACCTTTTCTTCCTGTAGTGATACTCCTTTTAAACATCAAATATAGGAAAGTCAGTTTTTAAACCAGTATTTTTAGTTTCTACATAGTTTGACTATTTTGAGTGACTTAACCGGTTACTAGCTAGTGAGTCCAGATACGGTTGTTTATAAAATTAAATATGATAATAAAACAGAGCCTGGCACTTAGTAAGCACCCAATAAATGTTAGCTGCTGTCATCATCAAAGTGAAAGTAACAGTCAAGTATTCATACTTTTACTTATATAAAATAGTACATGTTCCAGGAAGCTAAGATATAACATATACAGAATTATGTATATATTTTTTTCATCACTATTAAATTCCTATTTGTTTTTTCTTGGCTTTAGCATATGACAAATTGCCACTTTACTGAACACCAATTATTCAACAGGCGTTCTAGTTTGTGGCTCAGATTAGGGTTCTAATTTCATATACAAATTGAGCACAAGTTAAATACCTAATAAACAACTAATTCAAAACTGCGTGTGCTGGCACACATCTGTTAGCCCAGCAGTCTGGGAGGGTGAGGCAGGAGGATCACAAGTTAGAACCCAGTCTGGAAAATTTGGTGGCTTAATGAGATTCTGTCACAAAATAAAAAATAAACAGGCTTATGATATAGCTCAGTGAGAAGGTGCTGGGTTCAATCCCCAGTACTGGGGTAAAAGTGAAAAAAGCAAACAAACAAAAACTTCTAGTAGTCTGTCTTCAACTTAAATGTCCCACAGAGCATTAGAATCCTTCGATTCTAAAGGAAAAAGGTTAGACTGACCAAAGTAACAGAGAAATCTCAAAAGAAAACACATAAAAGTTTACCTTTACTAAACAGAAGAGAGAAAGAGAGAGGAAAAAGATGATAAACAAAACCAAAAAAGCAATATCAAAATCTTTCCACACTAAACTTGTAATAATTAAATGAATAACAATTTTGTTTTTCTCTCTCTTTCTAGGATTTTTCCAGGCCTTGTCTTTCCAATAATTTCAACTAGGTTTTATGCGCTTGTTTTACTTCAAAGATCATAACAAAAGGACATTTTTCTCTCTTTCCAGTCTCCCTCGAACCTGAGTGCTGCTCTGCCTGACACTCAGTACCAATTCCCAAGTCCAGGCCAGAAACATCGCCAGAAAAGCACACCCCTTTCTCTTCCCACAGGAGTCCCGCTGCTCCCTCCTGCCCACTCCTCTGGGCCCGCACAACTCTCTCCTCCTGCTCTATAAATCACTTAGCTCTGTTTCCTCTTCCTCGTCTCCTATCTTCTCTTTTTAAATTTACCCTCCGTAGGAATCATTTGAAATTTTTATATATGAGGTTCAAAATTCTCACCAGAGTGAGGGTTTTGTTGAAAAGTAAAGGTGTAGCTGGGGAGTTTGGCTCCGTGGCTTAAGCGCCTGCCCTGGCAAGTGCAAGGTTGTGAGTTCAATCCCCAGTGCCGCAAAAAAAAAAAAAAAAAAAAAAAAAAAAGGAAAAGTAAAGGTGTAAAAGCAACTGTAGGTTGAAAAGGTATTACTATAGGTGAATTAAGTAAAACAGTTATTCTAAAGAAAAAGGCATTCTTGAATTGAGCCAATAACTGGTTTTTTACATAGCTCAGGAACGTATTTTCTTACTAAAATATAGATTCACCCTAGTTTCTATAGGTATCATTGCCATGAAGCATTCATTTCTAATTACTTGAAAATTTTCATATCTAAAAATCAAGCTATGTTTCAAGATAGCTTGATTTTTAGATATTGAGCTATCTTGAAACATAGCTTGATTTTTGAGCAGTTCTCATCCATCTACCCACTGAAATACAATCCTTGAATATTTTTAACATATTCCCTGTAAGTGTATTAGTGGATTTGCAACCTTACTATAAAATGTACAGTTTTCTACAAATGTTTAAGCATGGACTTAAAGGGGCTAGAAGAGACTGCTTAAAAGCACATATTATCAGTAGAAAGAGAGCAAAGTTAAAATCACCTGTATCAAATGCCCTCACCTAAAAAGGAAAGCAAGACCAGAAGTCATGAGGTGACTTTTCCAACACACTCCTCAGCTGCCGGCATGTCCATAGAGTCTGTGTGCCGTGTCCTGCACAGGAAGGAGGTGGCGAGTGGGACTGGTCACTTTGAGAAACAGCTGTCCTGATGGAGTGCTGGATGGTATCCAAACAACTCAAGACCTGAGGCAAGTAATTCCAGGCTGGCTGTACATATTCTACTTCCCCATTTCCAAATTTAAAAGAAAAGGAAAGGAAAATGGTACGATTCAACTTTGTTCATTGTATAAGGACTTGTTGGTCTTTGACTAAACTTTTCAAATTGGTGCATTCTATCTCCAAACTCATGAGTCTTATCCCCAAACCCATGGAGGGAGTTATCAGATATGTGACAGAGCAAAGGAACATGAATTCAATGGCATTACTTATGACATAAGTACAGTTTGATTTGTTCCAGAGAGGTGTAAATCATGTATAAAGAAGAAAAATAAAGCCAACCATCACCCTGTTACAGATCATATTCTTGAAGATGGTCATACTGTGTGTATGGAGTATGTGTGTGAACAAACACCGGTCACATGCCCACAAGAACCAGTAGAGTTTGGGGGGAATTTTGTTGTTGTTTTGTTTTTTGTTTCATTTGTTTGTTTTCGAGACAAGATCTTGCTACATAGTTCAGACTGGCCTTGAACGCACTATGTACCCCAAGCAGATCTCAAACTTGTAGCACAGTGATCCTCCTGCCTCAGCCTACCAAGTGCTGGGAGGGATTACAGGCATGCACCACCATGCCTAGCAAGCAGAGTCTTTCAAGACAAACTAATCTGAGTTCAAATTCTACCTCCGGTGTTCTCTAACCTTTGGAAGTTATTTAACAACATTGAACCTTATTGTAGTGTCCCAAAAAAGATACACGTATATCCTAAACCACACACCTCTGAATACAACCTTATTTGGGAAAAAAAAAGATCTTTGCTGATATAATTAAATTAAGTATCTCAAAATGAAACCATCCTGGATTTGTGGTAAGCAAATGTTGCTAAAATAAAGGAGAGGAAGATTTGAACCCCTGGAACCAAAGGAAAAGGCTGTATGTCTTCATTTGTTGTGTGCTGCTATAAGAAAATACCTGAGACTGGGAAAAGTTATAAAGAATAGAAAGTCATTGCCTCACAGTTTTGGATGCTGGGAAGTTTAACTACCTAGATGCCAGGATGTTTGGTACCAGCTGAGACAATTTTCTTCTTTCATTATGGCACTTTCCATGCTACATCCTCCAGAAGGACAAAAGGAAGAAAGTCCAAGAGAGGATGCTCATTCCCAAAAACCCTCTTATTAAGGCATTATTCACACAAAAGCAGGGAAAGCCCTTCCATTCTCATCCTTGCAGGCCCTACCTCCCAAAGCCATTACACTGGCAATTTTAGCACGAGTTCTGAAGGAGGCAAACATTCAAATCATAGAACCAAATGAAGCCAGAGGCAGAGACAGAAGACATGTCACCACTAGCCATGGAACACCCAGGGTTGCAAGCTGCCACCAGAAGCTAGAGGGAGAGGGAGAGGCATGGAAGGGACCCTCTTAAACAGCCTCTGGAGGCAGCTAATCCTGTAAACACCTCAACTTTGGACTTCTAGCCTCCAGAATTGTAAAAGGATCCATTTCTGTTGCTTTAACCCATCCAGTTGTGGTCATTTGCTGTGGGCATACTAGAAGCTAATATACTCATATACAAAATCTACCTCACAGGTTGCAATGAAGATCACATGAGATATCAGAAAGCAAAGGGCAGGGCACCTACTCAGTGGACATTAGCTCCCTCTTTCCCCTTCACTCTCTGCACAGTGAGAGTAGGTACGACATAGGGTGGCTCTTGAGAACTCGGGCTGCCTATTGATCCCCCATACAGGCAGGGCTCCAGACACCATCTCTGGTAGCTCCCACCGCAGGAAGCATCCAGCCTCTCTCTGATGGCAATGTGCACACCAGCCTGACAGCACAGACTTTTCTCTCCTCTCTGTTTCTCCACCTGCTCTGTCACATGGTGCTCTGGCTGACCAAGCTGCATGAGGAAAAATTACCTCTCCAAAGCAGGCTGGTGTGCAAGGTCAGCTGCTGGGTTCTCACTGTCCAGGCTGGGCACCTCGTATCACTATCTCTTTGGGTGACAGCTACCTCCCCTTTGCTGGCCCAGATCCACAACCCAAAAGATCCCATGGATTCAGCGTCCTTTTCCTTTTAAGTTTATTTATTCTCTATTTACTACCTTCTTTAACTGACAGGTCAATACCAATATAAAAATCTCTGCAGCACAATTTCATTGTTTTGTTTTCTTCTTTTACAGATAAGAAAATACATCACATATTTTTAAGTCCCCTTCTTTTCATTTTACTTCCTCTGGAAGATGCATACTCTAATGGAAAGAAAAACAAGGAACCAGACTTTATTCTATTCAAGTCCTAAATCAATGACTAACTAAAGATATGTCTACATACCAAAGAACACACACACACACACACACACACATGCATGCACGCACACACAGGCACAAAGGAAAAGAACTTGTTGAAAACGTAATCTGAAGTCATTTCTTTTTAGAATTCCATCTTCTCCATTGACTTAGTTCAGGAAAAATCTAAGTGCAAGTACACTCGGCCAGATTGTTTCACAGTGGTCTGTTCCCCCTAATCTCCCATCTCCAAGAAAAGTAAAGCAGCAGTCACAATGGTTTAGCCCTACATAATTTATTGATATGCAACTAATGGTTACAGCAATGGCAAAGGCTTTTCACTTGCTTAGAATATAGGCTTTAAAAATCAAAGGTATCTTAAAAGCTTAGTTATCTCCTTTGGTGAAAGAAATAAGCCTTCTGCATCATCTTCCTCATTTTTTCTTAACTCAGGCATATACTTTAATGGAAGGTACTAAAGCTCGAACCTGGGGTCTTTACACTAAGATATATCTACAGCCCTTTTTTTAAATTTTGAGACAGTCTCACTAAGTCACTAAATTGCCCAGGGGGCTCCAATTTACAATCCTCCAGACTCCACTGATTTGATCATTTGAGAGACATACTATAGATATATGAAAGGAAGAATAGCAAACTATCCCCTTAATGTGAGAGGTGGCAAGGCTTACTTTCTTGCTTATTGAGTACGGATAATCTTCAACATTCAGACCAAAAGGAAATTAGAGAGAAGAGTATTATCAGTTAATTGCTGTTTCATTTCACGATCTATGATAGGTGTTTTACAGATGTCCCAGCATTTGATTCTCACAATAGTTGTAAGAGGTAGATGTTATTATTTCCATTTTATAAATGTGGTAACTGAGGCTTAAATAATGTGGGCCATCCATTATGGGGCCATGAATAAATAAAACTGACACCTGCCTGCTTATAACTTCCCCTTCCAACCTGGAAAGATGATCTAGGAGAAGGAATTCAGGAGCAAACAACAAAACTGGACATGGTTGTTTATTTTTAGGTGCCCAAACAGCATTAAAGAGAGACAGCTTCATTGTAAAGGACAGGGAGAAGGGGGGGAAAAAACTTCATAGGCTTAAATCTGATTACAACACAATTTAAATCCACAGAAACTTATCCTAGTATCAAAAGACGAGTTTTGCACGCACCAGTTCTGAAGGCTTTGAAACCCTAGTCATGAAGCAGCAGGTGTGGAGGATGGCCACACTCCCCCAGTGCCACAGCCTGCCCAGCCTCTCCATAAACCCTTTCTTCCTTCTCTGCTCACAGAGAAAGGGAGCACAGAAAAGATTATATGTTGTTTTTCAGATCAAGTAAAGCATAAAAGTTCATGCAAAAGTTTTCACATAAAAACGCGAATGAAACCTCAAGATTTTAGCAGAATTTTCTTGAAATAAATGCTCTCATGAGACTCAGTCACTCATCTGTTGTTATCTTGACCTCACGGGCTCATTAATGAGCAAGTCCTTTGGGCAGAGCACTGTCCTGAAACAGAGTCAAAGACTCTGTAAGAAACAGTTTTTCCCTTTGGAGACACTGCAATCTATTGGGCAGGAACATCAATCCATTAGGAAAAAACTACAGTTGAATACTCACCATCCTGACATTCAATCTATCAGAAAAGGACATGTGAAATGTGTACACTTTTGAGAGATTGGGGGAAAGAGCCTGGACTGAGATGGACCTGGAAGGAAGAAAACAAGGATTTGAGTTGGGGGAAAATCAGGGTAGGAGAAGACAACTGAAATTGAAGAGAGAGCCATAAAAATTTGGTACTATTCCTACAGTAGGCAGAAAAGGAACTATTAAACAAAACCAATAAATTCCAAGTTGTTGTGACTGGGTCTCTTTTTCAGGCCAAGATGCCCCATTCACATCCTGTACTTAACTCATTTCTACCCTGACAGGCGCCTAAGGAAAAATCTCTGGCATGGGCCGGTGAAAGGCTTATTTTACTTTCCACAAATACATTTGCCTACCTTCCACAGCTGTTTTGCACAAGGATAAACAAGCTTTTGTTCCAAAATGAAATATAATTGTCACCCATTTCAGTGTAGAAATGAAACTGCTAGAGAGCTATTGGCAGCATATGAACCTGAGACCTCCTCCTAAAGAACAGAACTCAGCTACATAAAACAAGGAGCGCAAGATGACTCCTGGTAAATTTCCATAATCTACCTGGGAAAGCACTATCTGCTTGTGCTCAAGAAACATATCTTTCAGTAGGCCGTAACAGAACAAAATCCTTAGAAGCCTGCCTTTTGAACCAGAGATCTGTGGATACAATTATACACACAATGTACCACAGCTCACAAAATTTTATGACTGCCTAGATCTGAACCAAAACAAGAAGGGTAATTCTGTGAAAATGAAAGTTGCCACCGGATTTCTAGTATGGAAAACAAATGTAGTCTGTAAGTGATGCAAAATTTGCCTTTTCTGTTTCAGTTATGACTATGATCAGAAAGACCAGACACTGTCAGTCACGTAACTAGTTGACAATTGACTTCACCTAAATCACCCATAGATTTGGGAGTTTCTGGTTCTGTAAGTCTTGGCTTCCTATCCAACGTACTTCTCCTTATGCTCCTGGTATTAGCACATCTACTGTCCTATCAAGAGTCCACCCTAGCTGGGCATGGTGGCACACGCCTTTAATCCTAACATTCGGGAGGCGGAGGCAGGAGGATCTCCGTGAGTTCAAAACCAGCCTGGGAAACAAAGTGAATTCATAGCCACCCTGAACTGCATAGTGAGACCCTGTCTCAAAAAATAGGGCTGGGGATTTAGCTCAGTGGCATAAGCACTTGCCTGGCAGGCACAAGGTTGTGAATTCAATCCCTGGTACCAAAAAAAAAAAAAAAAAAAAAAAGAATCCTCCCTAGGGCCGGGGATTTTGCTTAGCAGTGTAAGCACCTCCCTGGCAAGTGTGAGGTCATAAATTTGATCCCTGGTACCAAAAAAAAAAAAAAGTGTCCTCCCTAAACTGTATTCAGTAGTGACAGGCAAAAGAGAAGCAGTAGAAGAGGAAAATAAACATCCATACTTTCTCTTAAAGTCAGCTTTTTGTTGTTGTTGTTTTGTTGTTTTTGTTTTTCTAATACTGGGGATTGAATCCAGGGCCTTTACTCTGAGCTACAACCCCAGCCCTTTTTTTTTTTTTTTTTGAGACAGGGATCTCGCTAATTCACTAGGTTGCCCAGACTGGGCTCAAATCTACAATCCTCCTGACTCAGGCTGCCTCAGCACTCAGATTACAGGCAGGAGCCACCAGCCCTAGCTAAAAATGACAACTTCTAAACGCCAAAAACGCCCATCAATTCTTCATATATCCTGGTCTGTGTAGTCTTCATCACAGTAACTGAGACAAAGGCTCTCAAAGTATTTATGAACAACTACAAATCTTTAGTATGAATAGTGTATCCCCCTTTGTTTTACAATTAATTGAGAGGAAATTAATCATCAAATATTAAACCTTAAATACTAGGGAATGGTGTAATCACTTTGCAGAAGAGTTTGTAGTTTTTCCAAGGGTTAAACATAGAATTGCTATAAGACTCAGAAATTCCACTTCTAGGTACATAACCAAGAGGACTAAAAACATGCCCACACAGACCTTGCTCACAAATGTTTACAGCAGTATTAATTACAATAGTTTAAAAAATGCAAACAAAATAGTTCCCTCAACAGATGGGTGGGTAAACAAAATATGGTATAGTCATGCAATGGAAAATTATTCAGCCATAAGAAGGAATGGAATCTTGATACATGTCATAATATGGATGAACCTTCAAAGTATTATGCCAAGTAAAAGAAGCTAGATCTTAAAAAACAAAATCACATAATGCATTATTCTATTCATCTGAAATGTCTGGGATAGGCAAATCCATTGAGCCAGAAAGTGGTAGCCAAGACCTGGAGAGAGGACGTAGACATTGCAATGAACTGCTAATAGGTAAGCTACGGGGGGAGGGGCAATACAAGCTGGAATGAGATAATGGTGACAACAGTATAACATTGCAAATACACTAAAAACCACTAAATTGCATGCTTTTAAAGGGTGGACTTTAAATATATGTCAATTACATCTCAGTTTAGAATTTTCCTCAATTTGGGAAAGTTCATGGGGAAGAAATTACAGCTAGGATTTATGTTCAGGTCCTTAGATGTGATAAAAACTTTTAATGTTCCATGAATTTTTCTCTTTGTCAATAAATACTAGAAAACATCAGAATTCTTAGACTTACAGAATTCTTTAGGTCCTTTAACTCTTAGTTTTATTACCTAAGTAGCAAAACAAAAAACACTTTCTATAAAGGGCAAAATAAAAAACTTTTTTTTGGTACTGGGGATCGAACTCACGCGTGGCCTTGCACTTGGCAGGCAGGTGCTTGTGCTGCTGAGCTAAACCCCCGGGCTAAAAAACACTTTTTAAAAAGGGATGTACTTCAGTATGAAGGCCCTGAATTCAACATCTAGCACCAGAGGGAAAAAACGATGACTTTTTTTAAAAAGTGTGGATGTTTTTCTTTTCTATTACTTCTCTTTATTATTTAAGCAGCACTCTCCACACTGTGGCAGAAAGTGTAAGCTAACCATGAAGTCAGTTTCTACTAATAATAATGACTGACATTTATCAAATATTTACTATTTGCTAGTAGTCAGTGTTCAAAGTTCTTTACGAATACTGACTCCTAAAAGCATTAAAGCAGTAACCCTATAAGCTATTTTCCTTGTGTCTGTTTTGTATCAGAGGAAACTGAGGCACGATTTCCCAAGGTCACAAGGCTCATGAAAGATAGAGGCAGGATCCAAGCCCAAGCACCCTGGTTCAAGCTGGCACTCTTAATGCCACTCAGTGTCCCCTTTAATGCAAACAGGAAAATAGTTAGAGGAGTTGAAAGTGCTTGATGAGTTATTAAAGGGCCAAATCCAGAGATGTGGCCTAAAACTTATCAGATGCACATTCTGTAACCCAGAGACCTCCACTGCCTGTTGTCCTGCTTCTTCAGATAGTTACAGTGAGCATATGGGGGAGCCTCAGCCTTAAGCCTCCAACCACTCTGAATCTTCATCATTCTGTGACTAAGTCAGTAGAAAATCAAGAAATATTCAGATATAATATTCTATCATTAGCACATTGTGTGCAACAGGAATTGGAACTTACAACATTTTGTAGAAAACAACTAGGAACTCTTAAATTAAGTGACTGCTATGACCTCAGAAGCTAAAGGATAAGGCAGGCTATGGGGCACTTTCTTAATACGAAAAAAAATAATAAAATAAAAAGACAGGTAATTTTGCTCACTCTCCCTTACATGCCAGAAACTATTCCTTAAATATTTTTTTTCCTTTCTGAAATTCAATTCCATGGTATCTCATTCAATTTTCAACAAATAAATATCAGAAGTGTCCTTATGTACCAGGCGTTTTTGAAGCACAAAGGATACGATAATAAATAAATAATGACTTATAACCTCAGCACTCTGAGAGGCTGAAGCCAGAGGATCACAAGTTGCCCACCAACTTGGACAACTTAGTGACTAGGGAGACCCTGTTTCAAAATTGTAAAAAACTTCTAAAAGGTTAAGGATGTAGGTTAGTGCCACAGCTCTGGTTCAATACCCAATACCCACCTCCCCAAGGGAGGGAGGGCAGGCGTAAAGGCTGGCTGTCATTTTAGAAGAGGAGGACAGAGATGTGATATGCAAGTGAATAAATTAATAAGCAAGACAATTTCAGATAATAAGGGATACCAGGAAAATAAAACAATATGATGTGATGGAAATTAGTTGCTATAATATCTGCTAAAGCCTAACCCATCATATGGCAGAGATTTTTGGTCTATTTGGTTCACTACATCCCAAGTGCCTAGAGGAACACTCAATAAATATGGAACAAATACATGAATGATAAACAGCACTCTACATTGTAGCAAAGACTGTTAACTGATCTCCAAGTCAGTTTCTTCTTGTTTCTAGGCTCATAGCTAGGCTACATGTGTCAGTTAGCTAGAGCTTCAGTAACAAAATCCCACAGACTGAATGGTTTCAACAACAAACTGCTATTTTCTCACAGTTCTGGAGGCTAGAAGTCCAAGATCAAAGTGCTAGTTAACTTGGTTTCCTCTGAGGCCTCTATCCCTGGCTGGCTCAAGGTCTTGTCCTTGGTTTCCCCAGTGGTCTCATTTTCATTCAATTTCTTCTTCAAAGATTCTATCTCCAAATGCATTCACAGGGAGGGAGGATCTTCAATATGTGAATTTAAGGGTGAGGGGTGGTATTCAGTCTACGTTTCCCAGCAGCCCTCATGTTTTAGTGCAAACCAGGTACCCAGATATACCCAGTGGAATTCTGAGTAAAACTATGTGGCCTTCCTGGTTTGATCCACAAAATCTTTATACATCATCTCCTATGTTGTTCTCCAATCTGCAGGCAGGATACTGCCCCCAAGATGCTACTGGAAGACACATAGTAAAAATGATGATGCTAAAAATAGCCTGGGTCCCTGAAAATGGCAGAGCTGAACTCCCTGCCACACCACTGATTCAGGTCTACATTGGAGAGAAAAATAAATACATGTTGAAATGTATAGCAATCAGCCTACCCTTAACCAACATAAACTCAGTTATACCTTCAAATCACTTTTGTTTTCCCCAATAACCTTCTGCTATTTTAATTACAAAGTTTCAACTTTTTTTTATTATTTCCTCACAGGGCAGTGAATAAATCACTTTTAACATTTCTTTCTTCCTAATTACTTTCACTCTAAGATACAGGTAAAGACATCCAAAATCAGACAAAGGTCTCTTGACACAAGTTTTCACTCTATTAACAGATTGGCACATAACAGATTAAGGTCTTAAACATACTATTTATCATGAGATACTGCAAGGGGAAAAAAACCAGAGACTCCCGGTATTCTTAAACCTACTGTTTCAACTTTACTAAAATTTAGCCTCCATGGGCAAACTCCTAGCTACCAGCTGCTGCTGTAGTTCATAGGCTAAAAATAACAGGGCACCAAGGAGTAACTAGACAGGCTAGATCTGGACTGCAGTGCTCCCTGGACCAGGAACAACAAACAAGGTGAAGGAGGTAATGAAGGGGAGGTGCCATTCTTCACTGCAGTGATCCCAAGAGCAATGGGGAATCCAAAAATAAACATTGGTTGACTCCAGTGCCCTTGACCAAGTATGCAAAGTCACTGAGTAACAGAGCTAGCTAATCTAAATGCCAATCTAAACTTCTGAGCTGCAATTGCAGGTGGCCAAACTTTTAACTTCTAAGTAAGTTTACCAGAAGAAATAGCATGATTTTATATCATTTATATTAGTAACAGATGCATTTGACCAATTCTGAATTGTCTTAATTTTCTTTCAGGGGTCCAGAAATGTAACTCAGAGCTTGGGTGATGAAATACAACCAGTGGCCTATGTCTTCCTTCCTCCCTTCCATTCCTAATTCCTATTCATTCCTAGTATGTGCCAAGCACTCCACAGAGGATTAGGGATACATGACTGGTAAAATTTAATTCTTTCCCTCAAAGATTTCACCATCCTGGGTTTGGTGAAGGAACTGAAAAACAAAACACAGATTAAAACATGGTCATCATTTTAGCAGAATTTTGGCAAGAAAGGCCAAGAAGAAAATGATCAATTCCCCCACCAAAGGACAATGGAAGTGAAAAAAAGACTACTAGCAATACCCTCAAATAAGTGTCTTATTACTTAGGCTTCATCTACACTTCGTTATGAAAGAAAGACACTTTTATAACTGCACTGTATTCTCAAAAGTACAGGAAAACTCTGGTCTCAGTGTCACAATAGGAAGCCCTGGACATCCTTACTGCCCCTTTTGACTTTGTGTATTTATGTCCTACAAAAATGTGTCCTATGTTTCCGAAGTACCATTTCCCTCTGGTTACCTCCAACTTTCCCCAGTTAAGTCTGCTTCCAAGATTCTTACTAAAATACAAAAGCATAAATCTCTTATTAATACAGCCCCATTTCCAAGATATCTGATGTTGTACTTATTAGACATGATTTCTATGTCTGCTGAAATATTATGTATGGAAACAATTCACCATTTATCTCCTCCCAACTTTATAGCCAGTGTCTTTGGCTAACTGGTATTTTAATTTCAGTAGTGCTAAATGACCCAAAAATAGATTTTTTTAAAAAACAAAATAAAAACATAAAGTCATAAATATCAGTGGTGTAGCATCCTAAACCATATATATTTTTTGCTTTACTTTATACTTTGACTAGACTTACAGCAAGTGTCTTTTGTTATCGGGGAAATGAGAATTACAAGTGTAATTGCTTTGGTTATTGAACACAGAAGTTCTTTAAACTCCCTTATAGGAGTGGCCAGGTCCCAAGCTGAGAATGTTACATAAAATAGTCTTTTCCCCTTTTCACTTTATTCAGATGCTCAACTAAAGCTACCAGCACTTATTCCTAGTCCAGGAATGATGAGGACATGTATCCAGTGGGAATTGGACTAAAGCCAGCACATTAATTTCATGTAATTCAGCTGAATGATTTTATTTCCCCCCAAGGCTGACTCAGGGCTCACAGCCAATGGATGGTGGTAGTGACAGTAATGTTTCAAGTAAGACCCTTCACATCTACTGGCTTTGGGGTAAGAAAGGTTTTCAAAGATCTTAGTCAAAGGTGAACTAAAGGTGAATCAAAGTTCCTACAACAAACAATTCAAGCAAACTTTTTCAAGAATTTCTTGAGTCACAAGGTAACTGAATAATATTATTGAAGGGAGCTGTGGTAAAATAGGGATCTCTGCCTCCTGGTAGTCACACCCTTGTGTGATTCCCTCCCATTGAGTGTAGGCTGGACCCAGTGACTCATTTCTAACAAGGAGAACAAAAAAGAAGTGACCTATGTGTTTCGGAGACAAGGTCATAAAAGGGCCACCTCTTTCACTACCTCTGAGGAAAGTCAGTGTCCTGAGAGCTCAATGCAGACTCCTGACAGGCAAGGAATTGAGAGCTCCAGCCACAGCCTTGTGTGAACAGACTGGGAGCAGGTGTTCCCCGGCCTTCAAGTGACCGCAGCCCAGACAACACCAGGGACAGCAACCTCACGACAAACCCCAAGCCAGAATCAACCTGCTCGGCCAACTTCCAGACTCGTGACCCATGGGGAGAAAAAAACATAAGGAATATTTATTCTTTTAAGCTAATTTTGGAGGAAATAGGTTACAACATAATAATTAACACAGGAGCTAAAAAGCATCCACTCCCAGGTCATGGCATAAGAAGTGCCGAAAAATGTGCCCACATTTACACAATTGCTTGTCCCACTCACTATGTCAGGCCTAAAATGCCAGGAGTCCTACCTTTGGTTACTCACAGAGCACACACTGAGTGTCTTCTGTGTGAGATTAGGCTACACAGTGTCAGGGATAGCAAGGGGATTTTCCAGCTTTTCAAATATCCATTTTCCTTACCCTTAAGAACTAACCAGCTCACTATCAAAAACAGGTTTTCAAGGTCACTAAAAGCAGGCCAACCACTGAACCCCAATCACAGCTAGGGGAAAAAAAAAAAAAAGAGGCATTTCATGGACTATAACCACCCCCACCTCCACCTCCACAGTTTAAGTTTAAATAGAAGCATTCCACTCCACCCTCTTAAAATTAAGTGTTCTCAAAAAGCAGACACCGGAGCATAAAATATCTTTTGTATCTCAACAGTTTGAATACCAGAGATTTGCCTTAAAGAGCCAGGCAACCTGAAGCTTTTCAACCAAAACAAGGCACCAATTAACTGGAGGCAGACAATATTTCATGTTAAGCGTCAAGTATATTGGCCATACCACCATGGATTCTCAAAGGATTAGCACTAATAGTGCTTTCTCTTACATTAATGATAAGCATTTGCATGTCATTAAAAAGTTTCACCCAGGTAGAGCCAAGTCTTCAGTTCATTTTGCTCAGCCACAGGTTCATTAGAAACTCACTTTTTCTTTAACCCAGTCAGTTGAATCAAATGACTATATATATATATATATATATATATATATATATATATATAATTCCCCCACCATTATAACCAGCATCATCATGCAGCTTCTACTAGGACAATAGTGCTATTTTTGACAAATAATACTATTTAGACAAGGAAAGCTTTTACTTAGCCAAATGTGAAAACAAAGAGACATGTCCTTAAGGCTTGGTTATTGTGAAATGAAGTTATCAGCTGATGAAATGAAGTCATAAACTGGTTATACAAATACACATTTTCAACAACAGGATTTTTAAAAAGATTTTTTAAAATAATTCATACCGGTGTTGACTCCACTTGCGCCATTTGCAATTTAACATCAGAAAATAATCATTCCAAATGGTTCTCCCTGCTATGATTCACCACAGTGAATGATTCTACCACTCACAGCAAATCAGAGAGGAGAGTGGTTCGGAATGGCTTATTTTCCTGCTCCAATAAACTATGACTAGGCATTCAGCAGATTTTTCTTTTGTTTCTTATTAGTTTGCAGCACTGAGAAAAAATATGAAAAATTAAAGAAATAACTGAATAGGCCACTGCCTTCAAAATTTATTTAGTCTTGCTCATTTATATCAGACCCATTATAATTCACTCCATCCTGCTGTTTTTTTGTTGTGTTTTCCACATCATGGAACCTTCACCACTAGACGCCCATTCTTTTAGATCCCAAGGCACAACTTACCTTTCACAGAAAACTCTAGGTGCCAAAATGGATGCATGTGATAAAATTAAAATATTTCATTGGCCTTTTGTTCTGGAAATAATTGGCACAAATCTCCTTTGTTGCATTAATTTTGTATCATTAAATCTACCCAGCAAGTATCTCAACACCCACTTAACCATTCTGGGTCCCAGCCCAGAAAGCTGACTTACGTGAAATAACAATGAGGCCCTTTGACAGTTTTCAACATGCTGCTTTGATTAATAGGGTTGTTTTTTTTTTTTTAATTGTACACTTTTCCTATTCAGGGGTCTCCAGTTATTAGTTACAACGAACAGTCGCTAAAATTCTGTTTATCCTTCTCTCATCCTTAGGACTCTACAAGCTCTCTGTAAAAAGTATTTGACATAACAAAGCTTAAACTTTTGGCGGGGGGGAATGAGCAAGAGTCCCTTGCCAACCCTAGAAAACAATATATCTTCTACTTTCACACAGTGCTTTGTAATTCATAAAGCATTTTCACATACATTATTTTAGATCATCCTCACAAAGATCCTTTCATCATTCTGCAAGCTACAAATTTAGTAACATAAATGCTCAAAATCAAGCTAAGCTAGATTTGAAAGCAGATCAGAACAGACATATGACAAATTAAATAGGCTTTTATATGGTGGTCTGGAATCTACACTACTACTTACAATATTACTTCTAAGAGAAATACTTTCTAAATTCTAATTAACTGACTTGTAAAGAAACTTTTGGAATATAACTAGATCATAAATTCAGGACTATATGTGTTACATATTTCCAAATAAGTGTTGTTTATACAGGATAATGTTAACTTTTTATTCTATCCCTAATGCCAAAAAGTAAATCATACAAACATAAAAGCCCTACCAAAGGGTACTGAGATACCCACGTTCTATATGACTATCAACTAATACTCATGGCAGGAGATTTCCTTTTATATATTCTGTTTGCTTCTATATCTGATTTTTATGACCTAAAATCAACTGGTCACTTTATTTTCGTTTATGAATCAGTAAAAATTCACTTATAAATATTAAACTTATAAGTAGTATGCTAGAGTCCTAGAAAAATCTCTTTGTCTTTCAAAACTGAAGTGTTTCTAAAGCAGGAAAGAAAATAACTACAATGAATGGTGATTCAAGGCAGAAAATTGCTAGAGAAACCAAAGTTTTCTTATTTTTCTCTCAGCTCCAGTAGGTGTGCTACTCGACTTCTGCTAGTATCCTTTCAACTTTCTGGAGCCGTGTTTTCTTTAGATTCTCACCATCAAATAAGATTTTTGTAATGCATTTTGCCCTTTAAAAACTACATATCATTATTGGCCCATAGCCAAACTTCTGTGGATCCCTTCTCAGAAAATAATTCACAGTATTAAAACGTTTTGGACCTGACATGTTTCTTCATAATGTTATACCAAAAATGAAAAAATAAAAAGCAAACTGAAAGCTCAACATTAAGGAAATGACAGGTAAAACCAAAAACATATCATGCATCAATTAAAAATAACGGTTACAAAACCCACACAGCAGCTTGAAAAATCTTATATTAATCGATAAAAATAGAACGTATGCTGTATGGACATTATAGTTACAACTACATCAAAATTTCATGACAAGAGAAAAGGCAACATCTTGTTTAGAGGCAGTGGAATTATTGGTGGCTTCTTTCTTTTCTATATTCTCCAGTATTCCCTGGTGTACATGTATTATTTTTACAGTAAAAAGGAGTTATCTAAAATCTAGAATCTAATAATTTATAAAGAACTCCCATAAGTCCATCAAAAATATAAGTAATTCTAATCAAGGCAGTGGGGAAATGTGTGCTTTCAGAAAAGAAAATTCAAATAGCAACAAAAGGAAAAGATATGCAATCCTCTCTAGTAATCTGAGAAATTTAAATTAAAATAACAAAATATAATTCTATGCACAATATTAACAAAAATCTTAAAGTTGTATGGTGCCTGCCATAAAGGTGTATAAACACTGGAACTTTAATATACAACTGGTATAAGTCAAACTGATATAATCACCCTGGAGAGCAAACTAAGAACATCTAATAAGGCTGAAAGGTATTTAAACATAAGAGCCACACAAAGTTCATTGTGGCACTGTTCTTAATAGTAAAATATGAAAACCACCCTATATTTCCATTGATCAGGAAATAGATCATTAACTGTGCTCTTTTCAAATAATGGAATATTATAAAGCAAGAAAACTGAATGAATTTGACCTATATGGAACACCATAGATAAATCACAAAAGCATAATGGAGAGTAGAAAACAAGCTTATAATAATTAATATAGACAGTTGGTCCCAATTAAATGATTTTAAAACACGTAAAACAAAGGCATATTACAGTGATGTCCATTGTAGCAAAGGTACAAAAACGTGCATGAAATAGCTAAGTGTCAAATGTATGACAAGACAATTGCAGAGAGAGAAAAATTAATGGTATTTGGGGGGTGGTATTCCAGAAGACTTCACTTCTAATCTGTAATGTGACACACACAATCTCACTCACCATCAGAAGCAAGATTAGCAAAACAATCCCAGAGACAACTGGATGCCCATTTCCAGATGCATTTCCATTATTTTATCTTTTTATATGCAGCATAAAATATTATAAAGAAACAATGAGCACCTAAAAATGTTTATTCAAGTAAACAAAAATTGTCCTCTGAAAATCCAGAAGCTTATCCTACAAGTGAAATAAACAGGGTATTTTAAACAAAATAAACAGCACCTGGAACTGATACAGATTCAGAGAGGATGATGCAGCTGAACAGTCATCTGCAATCTCTCAGGTCCCGCTTCCACTTACTCTGTGATGTGACATATCAGAACTGTTTCTGCCTTTGTATTTGGCTAGGGAAGTGAGACAGGGAGACAAGAGACTGAGTTTGCTACAGTGAGGAAGCTCATTGTCAAAAACATTCATGTCATCACAAAATGTTTCAGCCGTGTGTATTACTGCTTAGCTTTGTAGCAACATGAATCTGGTACCATGACTCCTTAACTTTTCTGCCTCCTAGAAGATCCAGATTCACCCAAACCACAAAACTTAGAGACCATCAGTGCTTCCAGGAAGACCCAACAAAAGGGGTCATACTTACAAGGACCAGGAACTTCAATGTCGGGGTGTAGGAGGAGCCCTCTTCAACCTCCTAAGGGCCATGCCTAGTCCACTGATCTGTCATGGAGGAAGGATAGCTGCTTTGAGAGGGGTGACATTCCAAGCCCCTGCCTGTCCTCAGAGGCAAAGATTATTCATTTGTTCCAATAGAGAGTGCAACTTGGCAGACAAGCCAGGCTACGAAGGTAACCAGCGCCCAGAGAGACATCACGGACACATAGCCCTACCCTGGGGACCTGACGGGGATAAACAGGATCATCAGGTCAACTCTACCTTTTCAGATCAGTACTTCACCACTACATGCCTGTCCACCCTCCAAACACTAAAGCAGGAGGTTTATTCATTCAAACTTCAAGTCCAAATCACAGAAGACTTGGTATTGACAGATCCCATATTTTATTCTACTAGTCCCTTGGAAACATCTTTAAAGAACAAGAAACCCAAAAAAAGTCAAGCCCCATCTTACCAAAATGTGTGTTGTTTGACGTTTTAGTCATCTAGCTTGCATCTACAGACAAATTTGGAATGTGGAGCATATGATACTGAAAGATTATTCTCCCTCCTTTCAGCATCCTTCAGGAGCTTTTCAGAATCTGACTTAAAAGTTATGCTTTATGCAAGGCAATTGATTTATTCCAGTGTAAAGGGAGTGAACCAAACACAAAGTGGACAATCAACACTATTCCTGCATAGATGTGCAGGTGTTTTTAGGACTGAATGAAAGAAAAAGACTCTCAAAACCATCCGCCTGTCAAGAGACTGACCAGAATTACACAGTTATTGTAGTCATTCCCAGAAATGTCAAGTGAGGGCAGTTGTCTGGGCCTTCAGAATTGTTTTCCTTCTTTCAGTCTCCCTTCTCTCTTCAGCATGGCCCAACAAAACAACAGACTGCCTAGAACTCTGTCTAAAATAAATTATTCACTAAAAAGTGGTTACCATAATGCATTAAAATGCATCTTTCAGGGGATAAGATATTTAACTGTTTTAAAAGAAAAACAGAGCTGGGCATGGTGGTGCACGCCTGTAATCCCAGCACTCAGGAAACTGAAGCAGGAGGATCTCCATGAGTTGAAGACCAGCCTGGGCTACATAGTGAATTCAAGGTCACCCTAAATGACAAAGTGAGACCGTGCCTAAAAAAGAAAAGAAAAGAAGAGAAAGAAGAGAAAGAAAGAAAGAAAGAAAGAAAGAAAGAAAGAAAGAAAGAAAGGTCAACTTGTTTCGATAAAGGAAAATGATTATTAATATTAGGGAAAAAAAGTAGAAGAAAAACTATGGAGCAAATTGCAATAATCCTGTCCATGGATACTTAATTTAAATTGGTTTTAATTACTAAGGTAACCAAATGTACCCCAAAAAAATCTATTGTATTCATAGAACAAATTGTTATATATATACAACAGCCAGGACTCACTAATATTTGAGAATTCAACATTTAGAAGTCTTGAGTTTAATGCTTGTTTGCTAGAAATTTACAAAGTAAATAATCACAATGTAGGGGGTCAGTTCAAAGTCTGTGTAAAAAACAATGTATAATGCTTATTGAGATACACAATACAGATGATAGACAGACAGACAGACAGATAGATAGATTCCCAAATTTTATCATATACTTAAATTCCACAATCCAGATTTCAACAGTAGGTTTTAAATTAGGCAAATGATGTAATAATAATTCAGGGTTCTCTGAAACTATTTTAGGGAGAGTTCCATGAAAAAAGAGTATGGCCCATCAAGGCAAATGAAACAAATATTTTTATTTGGATTATCAGATTAATTGCTAAATTCTCCATTCTTCCCTCTGAACACTAAAATATTTTATATAGTAAGGTTCAATAGAAGGAACAAATTCCCCATTACATATGAATTTTACCTCCTTTAAAAATCATAGTACTTCAGGTACCCACCAACCCTAGAAATCACATGTGAACACACCACAGAGCCCATCTACAAGAGAAATTTACACTCAAAGGCCCTCTGCTTAGGCACATGAACTCTGCTAGAAATGCATATTAATGGCAACTTTGAAGAAGACTGGTACAGGAGAATGATCAGAGCAAAGATAAGATGCATGAAGTGTCTTTTATATGCCTCTCATTCTAAACATCTGATTCATACCATGCTTACAACCACCCTATTAGGTACACATAGCTGCCCCCGCGGGACAAAGGAAGAGAACTCACTGCATCTGAGAGAGCTGCCCAATGTTATACAGTAAGGCTGGGGCCACAGAGTTAGCACCCTTTGAGGGCAGAACTACCCTTTTATTCAGAGCCCGTGTGGCTAGCACACAATAGGGCTAGCATAGGCATTTGATAAATACTGATTGAGTTGAATCTGACTGTAACTTTACCCCCTTCAGTCAATCCCATACATTCTGGAGAATGGCATCGGGAAGCCAATATGTAGTAAGGGGTAACAAGGAAGACCAGCCAGGCCAGTTTGTGGAAAACTGAATAGTTTCATTTCTCAGCTTTGTATAGCTCTAATTGTTCTCTCTCTCCATTACTATCCTCTTCTCACCACTACCTCTACCCAGCCCTGGCCACCACTGGTTTACTCTCCAGATATAGTTCTTCACTACACTTCCCAAAGGAGCTGGTTCCCATGAATACAGTGGACCAACTATGGCTTCCAACCTTTAGCAATGGGTATTAGCAGACTCTGAGACCTCCAGGCTCTACACTGACACCACTGTTCCCACTGCTGCCCTGACCTGCAAGTGAATGATTAAGAGTGGCGCTCTAGATGGGTTCCAGGAGTCAGGGGCTCCTTACATTCCTTAGAGATGGATTTTAGGCAAAGGGTTTGTATCTGCCTATAGCATACACCTCAAGTAGTTATTCAAAACAAATGTAAGAGTTTGTGTGCTCTAATCTGGGGCTGAAGGGGGATCAGAAAGCTTTGTCAGTCCCTGGTGTGCACACTGCTGGTATCTTGGAAAGGTTCTAAGAGGCAAAGCCATAAAAGCTTGGAAAGAGGTCCCTGGGAAGGTACCCAGGAGCAGAGCCTGGGCACTGTCCAGCCTTTACCACAGGCCCCTGTACTGCAGCCCTCCATGACTGGGCCCCTGAGGGAGGACTTTCTTTCTCTGCACTGAGGATTAGCCCAGTTTTAAAATAGCAATGGTAATAGCTACAGTCACAATTTTCTAATTTGCAGGACCATAAAGGTTTTCCACCTATCCTAACGTCTATTGAGTATGTGGAGTATATTGTTACTTTCACAATTTAGCAAGCAGGACTAGGGCATTGGAGTTTAATGACCTCTCAGTGTCTCAGTCAGTGAGCCAGCTACCAACCTGGATCCCATTCGCAATTCAGTCAGCCCACAGTTCACCCTGGCTCTCAGAAGAGCGAACCCAGCTCCCAACATGGTCCATTATCATTCCAGTAGCTTTCCTGTCCCCAAGGAAGTTCCATCTGCTTCTCCCACTCTGACCTCCTGCCCAACTATGCAGGAATAAATACATGTCATTCTGATGTAGGTGCAATTTCTATACCAAGAGTTTCTTAAATTTTCATCCAATGTGGTAAGGATAAAAGACTTAAATCTTGAGTCACATTAGAAGCTGATTCTCTTCTTCTCCCTGGCCTGGAACAAAATCAGCTTAGGCTCCCCAGACTCATTTCCCTTATTTTCAACACAGGTCAGAACTGGAGTCTCATCTTGTACTATGCTGACTGTATCTTGTGTCTTTGCTGCTGACTGCATCTTGTGTCTTTACCTCATTTTTCCTGTCCATTTGGCCTGCAAGGTGAATAAAAAGGAGTGAATTCAAAGAGACAGACAGGAGAGTCAAAATCTCAACCAGGACTGGGCCTGGGTCACTTTCAGAGATGCAGCCCACAAACACTATCAAAAAGTGCCACAGAAGTCCTACCAATGCTCAAACATCTCAAAACTCAGAAACATGAGTCTGAAAAGAGTCTTACAAAACATCTAGCTTCGCCCCCTCATTTCATAGAAAGTAAACCATAATTAACTTTATAATGTCATATGAGATAAAAAAATGAATCAGATGCTGGAAAAATAAAAGGGAGGTGGAGGGAAGGCAGGGGAAAGAAGGGAATTAAAATGTTATGTACATGTGCCAATCCCCTACAGTGAATGCAATCATTATGTACTGCAAACATGTACTGTACTAATAAAAGTGAAAAAATAATAAATCTTAAAACAGTAAATGAAAAGCAAGTAAACTATAGCTTGTAAAACAATCTGAGCATTTCCCCCACTCTCATGCTGTGACAGCTAGCACATAGCAGGACTCATTCAAATCTTTTCATCCAAAGTCTGTGCTTGTCACGCTGCACACACCGTTTCTTCTATTGTTTCTTACCCATTATATTATATTTATACTTGGTAATATTGCCCTGAATAGCAGAAAGGGAAGAATAAAGCAACTCAAGATTTGTGGAATGTTCCATACAGGAAGGATCTTACAAATCAGCCTCGATAAGGAAATCAGGACCCAGAAATATGAAAATGCTTTCCTGTAAAATCGGCAAACTGATGACTGGGGCAAGAGTTCCAACCACATGGCAGATTCCCAGTCGAGAGTTTTTTCATGGCATGCCGAGAAAAAGGTTGTAGAGATGTAGCCACTTGGTCTCATTTTCTAAGGTTATTCATTGCCATAATTCTTATTTCTTACTTATTTAGCTAGCTAAACTATGCACAACTATGACATTTTCTGTATTTAGAGGTGCTATAATGGGGGGCGGGGGCACGGTTCGACCAAAATCACAGGTTAAATTAAAAAAAAAAAAAAAGCAGCCACATACGCAGCCATTTTCAACTGGACAATCAAAGCCAGGCGGTGCTGGCGTTTACATCCACAGCTGAACCGGAACCAGAAGCCCCTCAGCCGTGGAGCCGTCTAGCAGGACTGAACGCGAGCTCCTACCTTCAAGCCAGCACCCACAACCTCTACTTTCCCAGACCTCTTCCACATCAGAGGCTATGGAGCAGGAGAGGAGAGCAGCTTTTTGTTTTCTGTACAATGAAGATTTCAAAAGGCTAAGGAATGGAATTCCCATGCCTTGCTCTGCAGAAGTTCATTTCTTAATATTTTTAAGAAATACGTAAATAAAAAATTACAAATGTACGCAAAGCCCCCTTGTGGAAGTACAGTTAACAGCTATCTTAAGGGATTGAGTTTTGGCAGCTCCGTCTGGGCTAGGCATCGTGGGAGGGAGACTTGCAGGTATCTGACTTCGGCTGCAGAAAGGGACCATCAGCCAAGCCGCCTGCCTCCCGGACCATCTTTGTACAACAACAGGATCCCTTCGCTTTCCCTTGTAGCCACGGAGAAGAAAGCCCAGAAACCTCAGCAGATTTCATCCCATTTTTATTCTACACTGCTTTTATCTGTCTTTTATGAGAGGGAAGAAATCAAGCGGCATAATTTGGTTTACCTTTTTTATCTTTTTGTAACTTTCAGGAAGAAAATACCTTTGCATCTCCCAAGACAACAGAATCTTTTGAACTAATAAAAGATACACAGTCCTGAGCCACTACATTCCCCTCGGGAAGAGTTTTCATTTCTTTCTTTAAAAAGTTAACAATTAAAAAGCATCTTATGAAGATACGTTAAAGACCACATTGAGAAGGAAATGCAATAAAAGCTGCCTGTTGTATATTTCTTTAACTCAAAGAAAAACTTTTTTGACTTTCATGATGTGCATGTGGTCATTAATTTCAATGTCATATTATGGTTTTGGGCTGAACAGACAGTATGTATGTATGTATGTATGTAAGCAAACAAAACAAATGCATTTTGTATTCAAATTTATACAACTCCACACATTTTTATGCTGTTTATTTGAAAATTAATTTTGGCTTAGGCCTCAGAGACAGCAAATGTTGTCAAGATTTGAGGGCTACCTGAAAAGCCTTGGGGACAGCATTACCCTTATGCATAACAAACAGCAAAATAAAATAAAAATAAATGAATTTCTAAATACGTCATGGCTAATCCCTTGAGCTGACCTACAAATGAATTATGGAGGTTTTGCTACAGGACTGAGTAGATCTGGTGATTTCACTGAGAGATTTATCTTATTTTCCAAGTTATTTTCATATCTTATTTCCTTTTCTTTTAGAATTAGACTGTAAATAAAAAAGGCTAAGACTGAATGAAGCTCCCTTTCACAGAACTCATATAGGATTGATAAATTAAAACGGTGAGATGAGTTTTGCATGACCCATCCTCTAGGATTTGGGAAATTTAGCCGATGCAAAACAAGGCATTAATTTGGAGAGGCCTAGCTACTTACAATGCTTAGTATTCTGACAATGATGAATGGCATCATTCCAAGCAAATGGTAATTTCACTTTTTGTGACAGTACTTTAGAGCAAAACCGACTTTCTTCACACAAAGAATTTGCAATCCTATTGAACAGAGGCAGTACCTGAATATCAGAAATCCTTCATTGTTTAAGTATCATCTGATATTCTTGATTGGCTTCAGACTGAAGGTTGGAGTTGAATTAGGGAGAACGGAGGTTAAGTCCTAACCTTGAAAGACTTAGCAGCCATTGAAACACTGCCTTTGGGCACTTATTGGCCTGTATTTATCAAAAAAAAAAAACTTTTCAATTCAATGAGGGGGAGGGAGAAAACACAAAACTTGTCACATTCATCAAGTGAAGCCACTGGAAAGACATCTACAGAACACCCAAAAAGCATAATCTTTCCGAAGCGCTGATAGAAATGGTAATTGGATGAGTCAGGGAATAATACAACCAAAGCAGGGGCAATGCAGAATATTGCTAAAAATCAAGGTCAAAAAGAAAAGAACAGACTCTTTAACTTGCAAAAAACTTACACTTGGCCTTTGTACTATGGGAAAAATATACCTGTTGCTACTCAAAATTTATGTGCTCACAAAGGCCTCTCAAAAAGAACCTTTGGACATAAGAAACATTAAAGACCCTCCATCTCACAGCCCAGAAGAAAGCTTCACCTTTATATTGGCTCCATTGTAATAAGCAGAGGGAGAGAAAGAGAGAGGGGGAAAGCAAAGAAGAAGGAAGGAAGGAAGGAAGAGAAAAGAAAGGAAAAGAAGGAAGAAAAGAAAGAGAGAGAGAGAGAGAGAGAGAGAGAGAGAGAGAGAGAGAGAAAGAAAGAAAGAAAGAAAGAAAGAAAGAAAGAAAGAAAGAAAAGGAATCCTTCCAAAAGAACTAAAGCTGTGGCTCTCTCTTTCACTCTAATGGTCAGTGTTTCCAGCAGGGAAGGTAAGCCCTCGTGGACGGGGAGAATACTTAAATTCTTCCTGAGGGGCTGAAAAAAACCAGACTCTTGAAAGACTGGCAGAGAACGGGAACATTGTCTCCCCAAAGAGGAATAGGCCTGATGAATCACAAAATCTGGGTAGCATGTCTTCCTGCTTTCTTTGCTAATGAGCTAAATCAGGGCAGAGCCAAACGACACATGTAAACAGATGAGCCGTCTGGGGTGCTGCATTGTCCCACTTTTATCTTACACAAACACCTCCTCACTGGACTTGGAAGGCTTTTGGCACCACTCGAAGAGCTGATATTCTGGGCTGCATCCAGCTGGAAAAGGAAGGGAACCAGCAAAGTGGTGAGTAGTTCAACTGGTGGAACTGTGCGGATGCAGGTGTCTCCTCACTGACAAAGATATCAGTGAAGGAGGAAAAGTCCTAAAAAGTCAGTACCTGGAGGCCCTTCTCTACATGCCAGGGAATGAGACAGAACATCCATAAAACCTCTGTAAACAGGTTCCCAAACTTAAAAAGAACCAATTCAAAGCTCACCCTGGCATTTCCCTCTAAACTATACAAATTTACAGATATGAAAGACAAGACAGCATCGTTTGTTAATTTGTAATATTCTAAGGTGCCTGCATTCCTATTTATATTATTCTGGGAATTCAACTTTGTACATCAGAGTTCTACAGTGATGTAAGGTAGGAGATGGAGTTTATGATTTGTGCTGACAGAACCACATCATATTTTAGAGAGATGACATTGCTATTGATAGCTCCTTCTAATCTATTCCCAGTAATATGCTCATCTGTATGTTTTCCCCAGGCACTAGAAGAACAACCTTGGATTCCTAAAACAGTATGTCATTTCTTTCTGCAAATCTCATATGTACATATATTATTATTATTTAACGTTTATTAAGTACCGACAGTATGCTAGGCACAGTAGACATAGGGGGCCATAAAAACATATTTAACTCATCAAAAACCACAATAAAAGGATGTTGTGTTTGTGACAGGAGACAATAAAAATCTTTGCAATTCATAGTTCAAGATGAAATGCACCTCAGGTCCCAGAGAAACCGTGGTATAGCCGGCACATCAAAAAAGGTATTAGAATTTTCACTCAGCCACAGTAAGGGAGGTTAGACATATACGCACCTTTCATTAAACATGACCTTCCTCTATTTGCCCAACATTGTGCAGGAAACAATGAATTCTCTAACAGCAAGGCAATAATCACTAATCTAATTAAACTCAGCACTTGGTATCGCCTCCAATCGTAAAAGGATAGATACTGCCTATCGATATTGTCAAGCATGATGGCAAGCATTTAAAAGTATTTTGCTACACAACAAAATGAAGCTCTTTTGTTGAAACATCGAAATGAGTGATTCACCCAAGGCCAATGCTTGGGATTTTATTGTTTTCCTAAAGTGGCATTTCACACACACGCACACACACACACACACACACACACCCCACAGTTGAAGAGTAGAAAACATTATCCACAAGTTTGGAAATTTGGGTAAATACATCAAAATACCAACTTGGACATTGTGTGGTCACTGTATTAACCTGGCCAAGACAGAGTATATACTAAGAGTCTGAGCTTTTCTCACTTGCTAAAGCTTCTTTAGTCATGGTTTAGTATAGGGTTAAAAACATGAACTCTAGAGCCAGACTTTCTGGGGTTGAATCTTGATTCTACCACTTTTAAGCTGTGTGTCCCTCAGCAAGTTAATTAACATTTCTGTGCCTTTGTTCCTTCATGTGTTGAAAAGATAACAGGAAAATTATAATAACATTCTACAGAGTTACTGTGAGAATGAAATGAATAAATATAGAAAGCTCAGTGAGGGGCCCATGATGTAGCCACTGCTTAAAAAATAATTATTTTATTAGAGTCCTAGCATTGATAATATATAAAATGGCAATGTTACTGATGACCCACCAGTAAGTCATGTGCTTCAAGTTGCTTTTCAATTAGTAAAAATCGGTTTATACCAGCCATCTACCTCTCTTCCCTGCAAACCCCCATGACTTGAAGTGAATCTACAAGAAAACTATCTAAGACCCCAGAGTTGGCTTTTCATGGGTCACCTTCACTGAACACCAGGCAGATAAGCTGAGGGTTAACAAAAGACCAGACCCACAGTGTCCAGCATTTGGAAGGAGGTATGTATGAATGAATGAATGAATGAATGAACAAATGAATGTGTAGATAATGTTTGGAAGTTCAAAGAATCCAACTGAGGTTCAATTATGGATTCAGGATCTTCTTTGAAAGTGTGCAAATAATACGAAGTCAATTTATATTATTTTTCAATAATATGAAGTCTAATTTATATATTTTCCATGCACTTTCCACTCCCCCACCCTCCCACCATTCCACTATACATCTCCTGGAGAGCTGCTACTTATTATTTCTAAAAAGGACCTACAGGAGAGGAGAGTAGTGAACTTAATATAAGTTAATAGGGCTTACTGGTCACTAACGAAATGATAGTCTTAGTGGAAGGAAAAAATGAAAAGTAATGACTAAATTAAGGTTTTCGGATTATTAGTCAACATCGATTGGCCATATATTCTTTAGCCAGATTAGCAGGAATAATCAGTTACAATATGTAGGAAGCAACTGGCTGATGTTTAGTATAAAGGAAAGATGATGTTTTTATTTATTGTCGTAAACATCAAGGGATTGGTGACCAACTGCAATAAATTAATGACAGCCTAAATCATAATTCTTATCTATTAACAAGTACAAGATAATTGCCTTAGACAGTTTAAAGTTGTATGATATGAGCTGAAAGTCACAAAATACAAGTTTTTTTTAAATTATTGTCAATATTTTCTTTAAATCCAGTTACCCAAAGGGAATTAAAAACCTATCAGCACTTCCTAGGTGACACAATTGATGATACTTCTCTCAAGGAAATTAGAACAGAGCTACAGAGCAATTTTTTCTAGGCTTTAACACCTTTTTCTAAATCACCTTTTTTCCTGAGGAATATGGCCTACTTTCTGTAGTTCTCAGCTTAATGTAGTGCCATTTAATTACACAGAGACTAATAAAGCAAGACATATTTAAAAGTAATTTTATAACTTGTACATACAAACTCAAGCCAGTGGATGATGAAATGTTGCTAAAATTATCCCTATCCAGTAAAATTTATAGCAGTGATGAAAATCTTGACATCTATTCCAAAGTTCAAGTTAAACTTCACCGTAATACAGTAGCCTGAGTTAGACCAAAGTAAATAAGCAATTATTTATAGTAATTATATGTGTGCGTGTTGCATGTATTTAACTGCAGAAAAAGTCAGTGAGCCCACATTGTGGGGACTGCTGAATTAATTACAAGCATAACAAAAGGGTATACTCTTCAATGATCTCAGCATGTCACTTTGAATTTATCCATCTGCCTAATACCCACCTGTCTAGTTGCTCTTTCATTTAGCCACATATTATGGCATCAATATTAACTTTCGGATTTGGGTAAAACCATTGCCATTTCCCAAGCTATTTGCCTCCTAATAAACACAGACTGAAGGGGAAGTGCTGAAAGCTGTACCGATATTTTTCCCGTAGTGCTTGATAGGAATCCCAGCTGCATGACATTGTATGTTAATAACCATTATTTAATTAACAGATGAAGAAGCCCTTTCGAGCTGTTCTGGCAGATTTTGAACTTGATCTTCTATCATTTGATGTCATGCAAGACCAGATAAATGACAAGTCTTTCGAGAGTCTGCAGAGCCCCTGTAGAACAGCTGCACAGTCTCCCCCCTTCTCTGCAGCAGGTTTCTCACTTAAGAAAAAAACACGCTTCATTACATCGCCTCTTACTTGAGCTGCAAGGGTCTATTCAAGGAAGATAAGCCTCTTAGAAATGAAGTAGCGTTGAATTTAGGTTTTGAGTGACAGCAGGAAGATTTATCCATTCAACAGACAATACCGCTTTCTCTGCATTAATCTAGGAGGCGGACAATGATCTGTTTTTTAGGCCTCATCTCATCTCTTTCCCACAGCAGAAGGTGATTAGAGTTAGGAAACAGGGACTGTGAAAGAAAACTTGAGCGCTATCTCTCCAGCCCTCCTGTTTCCTGAAGGGGTAAGAGGGAGCCCCTAGGCCAAGGGCATCAATCACAGATTCACAACAAGGATAGGATGCTTCGCCATCGGGAAACTAAGAGGCTACAGGTAAAAGGGTAAGCCCCAGAACACAGAGAGTAAATTATTATTGTTAACGCTCGAAAAGAGGGGGGAAAGCACAAAGTAGTCCTTCATAAATGAATGCCTTGAATTCCTCTTAACCCAGCCCAAATGAAACTCTCAGACTCTCTCTTGATGCAACGAGATATTCCACCACGTATTTACAGGTTAAGATTCAGTGAAGTCCCAGATTAACTGGTCTGTGAACAGCAATCCAGAGGGAGGGTGAGGCTACGAGACTACTCAAAGCACACGCACACAAAATGCCATGCAGAGTTCAAGCAAGCATTTACACATCCCAAAAATTTCACTGCTCCTTTTATGTCCATCTTCTGAAACTCAGGAGAGGTTTTTTTTTGTTTTTTTTTTGGAAACCTAATTATTAATTTGCAATGTCCCATTCGGCCAAACACGGAGCACAAAGTGCGCTATGAGCAACTTGAGGAATGCCAGTAACTCACAAAGATATTCAGTTGGAGTCAAGCCACAGAATCCCATTTTATAGGCAATATCTGGTACCATCCTTAGTGTGGAAGGCTTGCCATTTTATTAGAATGTTTGCTAATGCTGTGTAGTGCATAACTTGATTAATGAGCCTTAGAGTGAATGTGGAGGTTTAAAACAATGCTTCTGGTTTGGGATATGCATTTTTATTTGAGATGCAAACATGAGACTGTTGTTACATCACAGTATCATGAGATGCCTTTCGTAAGCCACTCACAGTCTTCCTTCTTTGTCCCTTATCTCGCCATGAAAGCATATATCAAATATCTAAAAATAAATATATGAAATAAAATGTTCAGTTGCAGTTATTTCAAGTACCCCTGCATCAAAATAATTGAAGGCGAACTCCATTATATTGTACAACTAATATGCATTAATTTAAAACAAGTAAAGACTAATTGAATGTGGGCACCAAAACATTTTAGAATCAGGATTTTGGAAAACAAGTATGGTACAAAATGCTTTTGCATGGTGCCTACTTTCCTGCAAAGGCCGTTCATGGAGGCTAGAAGAAACTCTGTTTCAACTGTGAGTAATTAATTTAGTAAGTAAGCAGAGAGAGTCACAGACATTACTGCAAAATTAAATCAAGTCCCCCCAAATGGCTCTTATATGTGAGAGCAGATTGTGTGTTCTCTAGAAATCAATATAGAGTCATCGCATTTTGACATTTCCTATTGTTAAATTGTGTTTCATTTTGTTTTTGCAAAATGCTATATTGACAACTGGAGACTTCCTTGGCATTCACCTTACATAATCCTGGAAATATGTTTGTCAGTCTTAAAGCTACTATAACAGCCAAACATGGTGGTGACAGGCTGTAACCCATGTTTCAAGTCCCCTGGGAAACCATACTCAACACCAAAACTCAAACATAGCCCTCAGAAGATTCAAGAGGGAAAAACCCACCCCTTGGCTCCCACCAAGAATAATCACACAGAGGCTGTCTGTGTCCACTGAGTGGACAGCTAGTTCTTCAAAAAGGCATAAATGATTCAAAACAAAATTTAAAAAAGAAGCACTGAAGCTCTGTTATTCTCACACTATCTATATGAGTCTCAGAAAGGATGGTTTTATTCTTATTATCCTTGGACCCCAAGTTCCTTTAAACCCATTGTTATGGCACTATTATAGACAACATTTTTACTGTTTCTACCATCAAATTGACCACCCAGGTGGCCAAAAAGCAAAGAGTCTCTGCCATCAAACCCTGCCTAATGGGCTTAACCAGCACCTACCATGAGTCTTCATTTTCTCCTCTCATTCTCCCTCCCTCCATACTTTCTCTCTCTGTCTCTCTCTCTCTGTCTCTGTCTCTGTCTCTGTCTCTGTCTGTCTGTCTGTCTCTCTGCCTTTTCTTTCTTTTTAATTACTGAAGACTCCTGTTTTAGAGAAACCCCTAATTGCTTCATTTGAGATGTTATGTTTAACCTCAGGAAATGGTGTTATAAGACCTGGCAAACAGCTTTCTGGTTGTTTCAATCAGTACCAGATTATGAGGTCCAGCCGGTAAAAACCCTATTCATTTTCTTGCCCTGTCATCTTGATCTTATTTGAATGTCTGGGGAGCTGGAGGTGCTTAGCCAGCCCTGAGTTTCAGGAGTGGGGGTAGGAGTACCAGGGAGAGCTGTGTGAAGTGTTAGAGACACTGAAAGTTTTCATTTTGACCCCTTAATGAGAGCGACCTTTGACACAAGCTGATGAGTTCCATGCCTGTCCTGGTGTGCTTTTTGAAAACATTTGACACTGGTCACAGGTCTGACAGGGATATGACTAATGAAGTCGTGGTATAAAAATAATGGGCTGCAATTGAAAGTCATTTGCATGAAACCAAACTCCTTAAAAACTTGTCTCTGCTCACTTTCTGTTTTCCAAATGAGTCAATAATATGAATCAGATGGCTTGAAGGGAATAGACTCCCAAATATTCCTTCTACAACATTGGTAAATTAGTTGGCATTTGGTGCAATTTTTGTTGCCTTGAGGCCTGGTTTAAATTGGACTGTAGTTACTAAATTGCTAGGGCGATTGCAGAATGTGTAGGATAATACATAATACCTTGTTTTTCTTAAGCGTTTTGTCAGAGAGCTTCTTGTGAGGTCAAGGGGACCCAGACAGCTCTTTGCAAAGAATATCAACTTAGAGTAAATGAAGGAGAAATGGGAGGAAGAGGTGAGGGGGAGAGGGGCAGGAAGTTGCAAAATAGAAGAAGGAAAAAGAATAAAGTAGAAAAAGAGAAATAAAACACAACCATAAGAAGGTGGCATGATTTGGGGTCCAAACACATAAAAGGAGCAGAGTAGAAAAAAGGAAAATGTGGAAAAATAGAAAAATCAACGCAGAGAGAGGTGTGAGAAATAGGGAAAATGGAAAATAGAAGAAAACATTTAGAGAGAACAGAACCCTGAAAGAAGGAACTACCATTTCTCAATCAGTTTATCCTATAAAAACTATTCATCATCACATAGTGCTAAGTATCCACTAATAAAACCCTGGGCCCATAGAAGCCCACCCAGGAAGGGTGATTCCTCTTTTTCTTCAACTCTGTGAGACCCAGCCCAAGTTCCTGATTGTTTCATCCTTTTGCTTCTTCAAAACCTCCTAAACCCCTCCACCACAGAGAAGCCCTCATGAAACACATCTTCAATTGACAGCGCACCCAGAAGCAGCAGCCCTGGGGGCGGGCCGTGCAGGAGCCCCTCGCCAGAGCTGATGACTTACACACACAGAATCTTCATCCTAATTTGTCCACTTCAGCCTATCCATTTGGGATTTTGTTTTCTTTGCCTGGTGCACATGACAAAATTAAATATCACTTGCCCATAAACTTAAATATAAAGAAATACAAATGACTTACAGGCATACGCAGGTAAAAAGAATAGATGAATAAAAGAGGAAAGTGCACACACAAGCTTGAAAATGAACTAACTGACTGTGGTTGCTCTTCAACCTCTCAAAATTTTCTTAATCTGTCTGAGTTTCAGTTGCTTCAAATATAGAGTAGAGGATTACAAGATTACATTTTGTGAAGTCCTGGCAAAGTACCTGGCACACCGTGAGTAGGAACGAGTGAATAACTGAACAAATGAACAGCTGCAGCAGTAGGAGCAAAAATCTCTCTCAGGCCTATTTTTTTAAAAAAAAAATATTTTCAATTTTCCTTTTCCACACAAAGAAGTCATTGATAACTCTACTAATATCCCTCAGTGACACTGAAGATGTGAGGCAGAGAATACACACATTCCATGCACCAACCATGACGCATCTGATGGGATTGCATATTCATATTCCCCCAACAAACCTGAATCCAAATATGCATGCTCACTCTCTCTCACTCTCTCTCTCCTCCCCTCCATTTCCTAGTATCAATAACATACCAGCACAACCTCCATATTTACTCCTTCTACAGATGCACAAACTGAGGAGAACAAAGGATAATTATGACTTGATATTAGTTCAAGATTAGTAAATACTTTAAAATCAATTTGGGGCAAATATTTTATTGTGCCCTAATTCTTATTAATTGATCATAGTTGCTTTCAGCTCATTCAAATTGGCCCAAACACTCAGGGCAATCCTTTCTTTCCCAGTGATTCTGACTACTCCAAACTCCAGTGATTAAAAATATGCATTTATTTACTCTGTGGATTTCTGCTTCAAGAAAACAATTTGTTTACCTTAATGAAGCTCATGAGTCCATAGTACATGTTGTTATCAGTTACTGAGAGAAACATAAAAGATCATCTCATTGTAGAAAACTAAGATAACATAGACTCTAGATTAAATTTCAAGAAATCTCAGAGTTGTTCTTTAAGAAACAGAACAAAAGCTAATAAAGACAGACGAAAATGAAGAAAAGTTTTGAGAAAGCCCAGGAAGCCTCAAGGGAAAGAGAGTTAGGATCATATTACCTTTCTCACTGAATCTGCAAGTACCGCTGGCAAATGGCTATGCTTGTCTCGAAAAAGTGGGATTTAAAACTGGGAATCACATTCAGCAGCTGAGGAGTCATCCTTTCTCTTGCAAACAGTAATGCTAAGGACCCTATAAAGTGGTCCACATAGCCCAATATTATATTCACATTTTAAAGAATGAAGACACTGACAATGAACAAAAGTGACAAACACTAAGAGAATGAAAAACAAATCCTAAGGAGAAAAGAGAAAAGAAATTCTAGTTATTTTACCTAAAGAAGTAATAATCAAGTGTGAAAGGATTTTCTGAGAACAGTGCTGACTGGTTGTCCTTCTTTCCACAGATTATCAAATAAGATGAAACAGGGAAATGGAGAGAACATAAAAAACATCTTTTTGACAGTAATAAATACAAGAATATTATTAAATATTGGAAGAAACGACCAATAGAGATTATGGATGAGAGGTCTTAGAAATCTTTTTAAAATAGGAACAGTGACTATCTGTCTTAGATGGTTTGTGTCTTTACCTGCCTGGAGGCCAAATACTGAATCATTACCAAATGTATGGTTCTATTATCCCAGAGATTGATGTCATTACCCCTGAAGTTTAATGCATGGGAATGGGGCAGGCGATTGAATAGTGCTGGGCTGAAGATTTAAGGACTGAAGGAATGATAGAATTCAAATCCAGCATTTAATTTCTCCAAAACTCTACAGAGAATAATTCCCATAAGAGTAAAAAATTTGCTGAAATGCTATTTTGTATTTTACTTATGAATATGTTTGGCTTATTTCCTTTATTAAACCAGAAGCTTCTTGTGGGCAAGAGACATACATACTCATCTTAGTTTTCCCCTGACCTCCACCCCAGCAGTTTCACTGGTGTACCTGCAAAGTCTCACTTGCCAGTGCCCTGACGAACTGGACTGGGGCCTGAACCCTAGAGGTGGCTAACTATTTTGTGAGAGTTGGCTTTTCCAGAAAGTTTTCTGCTTTGATCACTAATAGCACTGATAGTAGTTTCTGGAACATGATCAGTATTTAATACTGCTTGAATGAATGAATATTTATTCAAAACACTTGCTGAGTGTTATTCAGGAATAACAGTTTTACAAATCTCCCAAACAGAAAAAAAAAAAAAAGTTAAGAGCACCTTCAGATGGCTCTGTATCCCTAGACTCAAATCTACATTAATGCTAATTTTTTGTCCTCCTCCCTATCATGTTCTTATGACAAGAAGCTGTGCAAAACAACCAACAAGTTGCACTACTATTTCAAGAGAGAAAATGTTCACAGTCAATAGGAGGATAATTAGGTTTTTTTTTTTTTTTTACATTTCATTTCAAAAACTTCTAATCATCTGTCTAATCAGTAAGTGTTCTTACATCTACACTGTTCAATCCATTTCTCTACAAGTAAAACAGGATCAAGAATACTTTACCCCCAAGGGAAGGCATTATGGAAACCATAGAAGTGTATGACTATACTACTTAATTTAAAACTTTTTGAAATTACAAGCTGCCTCTGCATTTGAATTTCCCCTTTTACTTTTCCCATGCCTTTATATTTTAAGCATCTAAAACCAAAAACTAGTTTTCCATCTAGTTAGCATAATTTATTTATTGCCTGGGCATACATTTGCAATGTAATGCAAATAACAATACTATTTTGCATGGCAATTGTACCTCTGGAAACTCTTTACTGACATTAATTTTCACAACCCTCCTTAAGGAATAGGTGAGTATTGATATTAAGGCTGAGGCTAATGAAATACAGCTGAAAGAACATATTTGCAACAAAGTTTTAATTTGTCAGTTTGTCAGTTCAGTGTTGTATTGTATCTACTTGTGTTTCAGTAGATCCCCCCAAAATATTATTTGCCATTGCAATATCCCCTCCAGTCATATAATTTCAATTTAGATTTTACCCAGATAGGAGACTGAGTTCTGTTTGTTTGTTCATTTGTTTTAATAGATCTCTATGCCTACATGAACTGAAACTCAGTCTAACCAGATACTCAGTTGAAATTACTTAGTCTAATCGGTTCTTGAAGCACAACCATCTGGTAACACTATCTGTGTACGGACTTTTAGAAAGTTTGCCATAGCCCAGGAAATGGTGTTGTGGTATTGCTACACAGTATAGCAGCTGCTGGTGTTGGTACTGTTATATTAACAGTATTTGATTGTAGTAGCGTGTAAGTATAAGTAACACCATTTGTTGAGGATTATGTTCCAGTTCCTATGTCAAGCACCTTATATGTATTAACTCATTTAACTTTCACAATAACCTTGTAAGTGCAATTCTCATCCTTACTTTACAGATATGAGAATGTGGAAAAAAAAAAAGAGGTGAGATCTAAGGTATGCTGTAAAACTACAGAGCATATTTAAATTTTAAAAAATTATTACAGTGAAACACATTGCCATTAATGTCCCTTAAAATACATCCCCTCCCATTGCTTTGAACACACCAATTCTTCTTGCCACTTTCTGAAGAGTTCTGGAAATCCTTTTGTTGCATTGTCAAGCCTTTCTTGATATCCTGACTCAATTCAAAATGATTAATTTTCAAGATCATTTTGACTTTGGGGAAGAGCGAAGATCTGATGCTAGATCTGATGAATGAGCTGGAGGAGCAGTCACCATGATTTTTGTTTTTTTGATTTTTGTGGGGGTTTTTTCTTAGTTTGTTTTTCCATTGATGACACTTACCAACAGCATTCACATTTTTTTTTACCATACCTCACAAATACATGAGAAGGGGCTTTCAGACCTGCCTCAGAAAGTTGCAAGAATAGTGGAATAAATGTACTCAAAGTGAGGAGCATTTTGAGGGGGAATAATGGTAATGTGTCTTCTACTGTAATAACTTTTTAAATTTATACATTCATTATATTTTTCATCACCCCTTGTAATTGCCCAAAGACTCTTCACTCATAGAAGATGGGACTGGCATTCTAACCCAAGCAGTCTGACTCCACAGTCCGAAACCATTATTTGTTTATCATCTACTTTTTTACAAGCACTTCACAGTATTTGTTTTTTTGGGTTTTTTAGTTTGTTTGTTTGGTTGGTTGGGTTTTTTGGTACCGGGATCAAACTCAAGACCTGGCACTTGCCAGGCAGGCACTTACGCAGCTGAGCTAAATCCCCGGTAGTGTCACAATATTTTGACTGCCTGGTATTTCCTACACGAGAGATATGATCATCTTATATTTTAATTCGGTAACAAACATTTATCCAAAAGCCTGAAATTGCCCAAATCTTTCTGATGATCACTTCTCCTTCTTCAAAAAGGTAAGTACTTAGCTCAGCAGCATAAGTGCCTTCCTGGTAAGTGCGAGGACATGAGTTTAATCCCCGGTACCAAAAAAAAAAAAAAAAGTAAGTACTAAGAAAACAGTAATACATAGTTGTTGCATAAAAGATGATTTCTAACAAAGGGATTGTATGACTCGTTATCATATATACACCCACACACAGACACAAACATATACACACACATTACCTATTGAATTGGCTAATTAAACAACTGGTGGTTGAGGTTGGGGTATCAGTCTAACCAGTTATTGATACCTTGCTGAACAAAAAGGAAGACGAAATGCAAATGTTTGTTAGATTTAGGTTTTTTTTTTTTACTTTTTAATATCCTGTATGAGAATCACACAAACTAACTGTAGCACCTACAGAATCTCTAGGAGAAAAGAAGTAAGTACCTAAGGTACAGCTTTAGTTGTCAAAGACTGTACTGATCTGACTGCAAAGAGTTATACAGCACACCATCCATATCTTCATGAAACAAAGGATAGCCCGCGTCCCTTATCTTTAAAAAGCGCAGTTTCCTATTTGTTTACAAATGTCTATTATTTACTTGCCAGGAAAAAAAATCATGTTTAAATTAATCCCTTTTTCCAAAATTAAATACTAGTTTTAGAGTTCAGAGCCAGAGTTAGCCAGGGATATTGTAGACAGTTCCAAACTAATTTGTCAATTTAATTATCATCATATCAACTTGAATTTTTGCTCTCTGAACCACACTGCCTTACAGAAACCAGATGAAAATTATAAATAGGATTTTTTTATTTTTATTAAGTAAAATAAAGTTGCATAAAGATACCTGGACATCTAACACATATTTACCTTCTGTTTTTGAATTTATTGTTCTATCTTCCATGCACAATTATAATTTTCAACATAAGCCCTCATTTTACCAAACAGCAGAGTAAATACCAACATAAAAACATAGAATGATTTGCCAGCTCATAGATGATGACTTCCCCAAGGCTGCAGTGAATTATATACCTTTCTTCAGCAATTCCTTTTGGAATTTTTTCTTCATTTTCCCATAGAGATTCTGTGAGTGATTTTTATTTGGTTTTGTTTTGATTCTTTCATGAGCTACAAAATTATGTGGCTCTCCCCTTCCATGATTCTTCCCATTAAAAGTTCTACCATCCTGTTAGGGACACAAGTGACATGTTCACCAGAGTTCAGGGGTGAAGAGAACAGAATTTCGAAGTCACACAATTTATGTGGAAATGAAGCACATTCCTTGCCAGTTTCTGTGTCAGACATATAGGAAGACTGTGTGTATAATAGGCTGTTTGATTTGTGTGATGGAGAGAGTTTTTTAAGCCCTCTGAAGAAAAAAAAAAGTCATACTGATTTCTAGGCTCATCTATACTTCTTTTCCTGTGTTTTATGTGGAAACATTTTAAAACTCACAGTTTCCATACTAGGTACGTTTTCCACAGTTAATTAATCCTGCTTTCCCACATGACAGATGACCCTATCTCATAAAAGGGTACATTGGCAAGCAAGGATGGAATCAAAGAAGGTATTCTTTGATATTTATATATAAATTGGGTTTTTTTCTTTTTTAATTTAAAAGCCTTGGACCTTCTGAATATGAAAATGTAGCACATCACTCACAGGAAAGGAAATCTTGGGTTCTTTTAGGCAAAGTAAATGAATGAGATTTTTCCTAGTCTTCAAGAACCATAATACTTAATTAGAGCAAAGAAACCTGTATTTTTAGGTTTACATATCTTGTTCTCTCAACTCAAAAAATTTACATATCTTGTTCTCTCAACTCAGAAAATTCAGCAAATAAGCTAATCAGATGGTTGCACAGTAGCTTCTGAAAATTGCCAACATAATCTTCTTCTCTTCCCTTCAGATCTCAACTTTTGGGGAAAAAAATAAACTCTAAATCATTAACTTGTTTATTTTCCTTTTTACTTAATATTAAATTAATATGGAGAAGAAAGCCCCAAGCTACTAGCCTTGTCTGTCATCTTCGCACAGCAACACAGGATTTTGCTGCTTATGAGCTAAAGGAATAAATAACATTGCTATTCTTATCTAGAAGAGATTGAAAACTACATCCATTGACAATAGGTCAGATCTCACCATCTTATACTCCTGCATATCTCTAGGCCTAATTCTTTTCTCAGCTTTATCAGTAGCTGTGGATCCTAAGAAATCCATGTCACCTCTCAGGGTCTCTGTTTCCTCATTCGGAAAATGATGTGGATGGAAAAAACACTGTCTAATGGCCCCTCAGCTCTGGCATTTTATGATTCTCTCTTATGCCATGTAATATGGCACTATTTCCCACTCCCTTCACTCTGCAACCCCCACTGATTTATTGCTGAATGGCCAGTCTGTATAGCAAACTCCAGACTTAACCTGGCCTCTCTGGCATTAGTCAAACCAAGTTATTTCTCATCTTCATCACCACTCCACAATTCTGATTCACATAGATAGATAAATTTATAGGCAGTAGATTTTTCTATCTACCTCTCCCTCTAATGTACCTGTGTTCAACTAACATGCAATTCGTAAAGAAAAATCAGTGTTTCCAAAGCTGCTTCCCATGACAGTAGAAGTGTTTTGTCTCCAAAGATGGCGCTCTCCTTTAAAATCGAGCATTTCCTTTTCCCATCTTTTATCCTTCCTGGTTCCTTTTCAGCAACTGTGGTCTCACAATTGTTAATCCCACATGCCTACAACTTCATTCTATACTTGAACCAGAGGCTGATGAATGAATCAACAAAATCAGGTAGAGAGTTTGTTTTGGATTTGTATTTCTATAAACAAGAGAAAAACAAATTCTTAAATCAGTATCAGTTAATTTACATTAAAATTACTAAATTACTACAGCTAGAAAGTTATTTAATGCATAAATCTGAGAATGGCAAGGTTCTTATGTGCCTGTCCCACACAGAATCAGTTTTTGACGAAGATACTATCTAAAAGTTACTATTTCTACTAAAGATAAAAAAGAGAAAGCATCCCTGCCACCCTCACAGCAGAATATCGTGCAGAAGGAGAAGAGTAAGCTACTAGCAGGCCTTTTGCAGAACCTATTAGAGAAAACACTCTGCTTCACTGTTGATTAAGATTCCCATATCAAAGAGAAACCGAGCGAACACCGAAGTATAGATGGGGAGTTTGCTGCTAAAAGCAGTCTGGCACAAGGATGCCAGCTTGTTCATATGAAATGATAGAACACAGGACACTACTTCATCAAGAATAAGAAACCAGAACCAACCAGGACTCTGGCAAGCCTCTTGACCTTCTCACCTATTAGCGGGAAAGAACTAAAAATCAACAACAGAATCACTTTGTACCTTTGCCTTGTATATGCAGTTATACTTAAATGCACTATACAAGACTTTATATTACTCTCATTATATTATAATGTGGTTTTAGTCATTCTCTGACTTGAGGAAATGTTGATTTTGTGAAACCAAAAGTAATCTTCTGCAGTACTCTGTGGGGTATAGACCAAGAAAACTACAGAATAACTGCAAAGTTAAGAATCTGTTGCATGTAATTAAAACAGGTCTCATTTTAACTTGGTCTTGAACATCCTGCAGAAAAACACAAACAGAAGAGGTATAAACAATGTCATAATAAATGTTAGCTATAAAATAAACTCAAATCACTAACACCTTCTGACAATTGCTAGATACACTGGTAGTTGACTATTATTATGGATTAATGGACTGTATAAGGTTTTAACTGAGGAATACAGGGACTTAAAAATCCTTGGACTGTACTTAAAATGAAAAGGGTTCAAAAATGAAAAGATCTTCTACAGAGTTCTCCAAACACAGTTCCTCCAGCTTCAACTGACCACCTATCCTGTGCTACAACAAAACAAAAAAGAGGAATATGTTGGGAGCCATTGAAGCTGGAAATTGCTCACACCTGCAGTGCTGGGGCATGGTCAGCCCAAGAACAAAGAGTGCCCAGGGCAAACCAGTGAAGAAGCTACTTCAACCCAGAAAAACAGCAAGCCCCTAGATAATCCAAGCAATGGGTTGCTAGGCAAAAGGGTGCCACGTGACATTAAATTGTTAAAATGTATTTTTTAAAAACGCCCCTACAGTGAAGGGGCAATTCTTTTTCTCCCATCAGGAGAGTAAGGGCTCCACCTGGAGAAAAAAAAAATCGGTTGCAGCAAGTGACAGAGAAAGTCTAGAGCTGTTCTGGGCTTATCTTTCCTTGTTCTTTTTGTTTGTTTGTTCAGTTTGTTGGTTGGTTGGGTTTTGGTTTGGTTTGGTTTGGCTTGGTTTGGTTTGGTTTGTTTTTCCCTGCATGTTACATACCCACACACTTGTAAAACAGAAAGTAAGAAATAGCAATGCTTGACTTAGTCCAAATCCTACACAATTTCTGCTATGTCACATTATTATGACACAGAATCATTAACCCATACCAACTGTCTCTTTCATTTCAGCGGAGCAATACCACACTGTGTAGATTTGAGAAGATCATCACATACTAAAAACAAATAAAAAAGCAATAGAGGATTCCTTATTACAAAGATTCATAACCACAGGTCAAACAGTATGCTCTCCAGTAACAAAATGATAACATTCTTTCCTAAAAGGAAAATTCTATTGAAAACAAGCCATTTCTATGTTCTAGAAGGCCCATAACAACAGTATGGGGAATAATTACCCATAACAAATACTCTTAAAAAACCAGTGCTGCTGTTTCCTGGCCCCTGCCAGCTCTTCATCATCATTTTCTAGAAACTGTGCAACTGAAGTGATACAGCTATTTACTCTTCCAGAAGAAAGAAGGCAGAGAGCTGAGCGACTGACTCAGACCTTCCGTCCCACCATCCCCTGGCGTTACCCCTCAGCCATGAGCTCTCTTCATCCCTCCCAGTGTACATTTCAGAATCACCCTGCCAGAAACAAACCCAAATAACTCCAAAACACATCACTAGAAACCCAAACAAAACACTAGATTAAAAATTCCAGGGTGTCTGCTGTTCACAGGAACTTGCTGGCTCGCCAGCAAAAATCCAGGCACAAATGCTGGGCTGTCCCCAACCCCTAAAGATGAATGTGGCTGCCTCAAATCCAGATGGCCTCTTCCTCGCAGACTTTCACATTATCCATCAGCCAACAGCAGCCTGCTTGGCCAACATTATCTTCCTTGCACTTTCAAACAATCCCTCCACCTCCTGCTGCCAGCCCTCCTACTGTCCCCATGGCCTCACTGCCTGACTTTGATGTGGGCACCCTTTCCTCCTAGCCTTCTCCTCTCCTCCCTGGGGGTATCCACTGTCCTCTCCTATCTCCTTCCCTTAAATCTTTCTCCAGTGCCCGACTTAGGGCCATCTTTACCAGAACCTTATCAAGGTACATCAGTTTCTCTCTGCCCTGAAATTCTGGAGTTCTAACCACTTAGTCCACAGAACTACAAAGTTCAGTTTCTCTGGTTGATTCATGTGCAATAAATCCTCCTCTTTCCACCTGGATTAAAAATCGATATCTCAGACTTCCTCAGCCTGTCCTCCACCTCAACCAGAGTACTTAAAACTGAACAGCAGCTAAATATCCTCCACAGTGACATGTAGACTAATTGTAGAAATCTACTATTTGGAAATTTCACAACCATTTTTAAAAGCAGACAACCCATAATGTTCCTAAACATGGAATTTGCTGAGCCTATTGTTTAACACTGTTAGGTAGCTCTCTTCCCTATACCTCCTCATTACCTCCTCCACTTCCATCCTTCCTTCCTTGTTCCCACAGCTTTTTGTGCTGACCATTGAAGCACTTACTGCACTTTATTACACCAGAATGAGAATAACGTAGGGGTGAAAATTCAGGCTCATGTCTGAAGGGCAGGGATGAAACACCACTCATCTATGAGCTCAGCCTCTCACTCACTGTATACAAATAAATGTACAAATGTAAATGTTTATATGCACATACATATATGCACATATACATGGCTCATTATATCTAAGATCTATATTTATATACACATATCACAGGTTATACATGTGTAAATAATGTTTGTCATGACTAGCATGGACTAAGAAACTTCAGAAATATTCTATTTCACATGGCACTCTATACAGGAAGAAAATTAGAGTTAGAGAAATTAATTTTTTAAGACTTTTCTCAGTAGAAACACAATATAAGGTTTGGGAAGCGGCTGTCAAACTTTATCATAAATTCCACAGGAAAACAGCATAAACATTTCCATTGGGACAGAAAGAGGTGGCAGCTGAACAAGAATGCTGAAGGAGAAATTGCAGAATAGAGCAACTGTCTAGGGTTCCTGAGGCAAACATACCTTACAGGATGCAGACTGTCTGCAAGTCAGTGTAGCTCATGGTGGCCCGGGAGCTATCAGTATGTAGAACTTCTTTTATGTTAACCCTCCACACTCAGATTCCTTATCTCAGAGCTATCTCATTTGAATCCCTCGGCTCAGCTTAAGGATCTGCATTTCTCTCAGGATTTCAAAATGATTCTCTGCACACCATAGTTTAAGGAGCACTGGCTATATCACACACACCCTTAACAGTGGACCAACATGCAACAGAGATGCTTTTGAACTTAAAGTCTCATCTCCAAGGAGACCATAAGAGACAAAAACCAATGACAGTCACTGATCAGTAGATTTAACCATAGAATCATAAAGATAGATAGATAGATAGATAGATAGATAGATATGGATATATATATTGACCATATAGATAAAAAAAATTTTTTTTTTTTTTTGCGGCACTGGGAATCGAACTCACAGCCTCGCACCTGCCAGACAGGCACTCACACCACTGAGCCAAACTCCCGGCCCTAGTTTTTTGAGGCAGGGTCGCACTATGTAGCTCAGGCCAGCCTTGCGCTCATGTTGTAGCCCAAGCGGGCCTCGAACTCACAACACTCTGCCTACCTCAGCCTCCCGAGTGCTGGGATTAAAGGCGTGCACCACCACGCCCGGCTGAGATATATTTTTTAATGCTGAAAACAAAACCTGGGGCCAGCATTCCACCACTGAGTTATACCCCTAACCCTATTTTAAAAAGTACTTCTCATCTAAGTACCTCAAAACTCTAAATAAATACTGCTCTCCACAGTATTTATTTAATTGCTGACCATTTGCTCAAAGTGTAAAGGAAAAAAAACAGCATGGTGGCTCTCTGGAATCGGCCCATTTCTAATTTTCTATGTCTACCTACACCTTGGCATTGCTTGTTCCTTCTCCCTCTCCCTTCCCCTCTCTCTCACCCTCTCTTTTTCCCTCCCTTTGTCTCCTCTAGCCCTCGCCTTCCCCCGTCTTGTTTTAACTTCCCTTAAAGCAATGGTTCTCAGAATGGAGTCCCTTAACCAAGAGTAGCAGCAGAACAAGGGAACTCAGATCCTTAGGCGCACCTCAGACCTGCAGAATTAGAAATCCTAGGGGTGCACTTCAGCCCCCTGTGCTTTAACATACGCTGCAGTTGATTCTGAGGCAGTCTAATGGTAACACTTGACATCACTACCCTCAAAGCCATGGCAGGAAAGGAGTTTCATCAGCCTCTCTCCAATCTGGTCCTCATCTGCCCAGGAAACTGCAGAGCTGGGTGTCAGTCCAGCAAGGGTAACCTAGATCCATCTGCCCCTACTGGTCCCGTCCATCTGCAGACATTACCCAAAGTTGCCTTTTTTTTTTTTTTTTTTTTTTTTTTTGGTCTTTTTGAGACAGGGTCTTACTATGTAGTTCAGGCTGGCCTTGAGCTCACTATGTAGCTCAGACTGGTCTTGAACTTGCAACGACCCTCCTGCCTCAACCTCTCAAGTGCTGGGATTACAGGCATGCACCACCACGGCTGGCCACACAGTTGACTTTTAAATAAAGCTCATCTTGAAAATGAGTTGATTCTCTCATAATTTCACCAACATATTAAAGGACCAGGCAGCACAGCAAGTCTGGTGTGGCACACACACAAAGAAAAGTAGAACACAACCTAGCCTTAAGAAACAAGAGAGAGCCCTTAAGGTGGTTTTTGTGGGTGTGAAACAAATGTTGAGAATTTGAATTGGTCCCTTTTATTATAACATTGAAATTAAACCTACTTAATTTATCAGGTCATGTTCATGCCCTGATTTTATATGCTTGTATCTATCAATAAACGTTATGATACTTGAAAAAAAGGGAGGGAGATCATTTTCTGAATTTAATGGTGGAAACGGTGGCTGGGAAAGTTAAAGTTGTTTAATTTAGCCAAAACTATTTATTTTTAGTAAACTGATTGACTAATTTAAGTTCTACCACCAGTTTCTCAGTACTTGTTTTCAAATTAACCAGTTTGTTTAATGAAATGGTGAATTTTTGCTCTTCTCAAGATAGGGTCTTGTGGCTACCACCTAATTGAAGAAATATTTTATGAATTGGCCTATCATTAAATTATTACTATTAATTAGAAGTTTTTTAAATAGAAAATGGAACTTAGTTTATATCTACCAGTGGACATAGGGATTCCAGTAGTACAAATTAAAATTCTAAACCAAAACTGTACAAGGAAGTGAAGTATATGTAGAAAATTCATCTCTAAAAGCATACTACCCACCAATGGCTACCTAATTTAGCAGAATATATTACCTCTATGCTTCATAAATCTTAATTAAAGCCGTTAGTTTTTCTATTATGTGATCGAGAAATGCCCCATTAAAGTTAAACAGTTTCTACAAGTAATTATACACATATACTCTTTTAAAATTGCTTCACATATACTGGAAATGTTGTCTACTAAATCAAAAACTTGCAGAATTTCATTAATGCACAATTTTTTTTATCTCCCAAAAGTCAAATGTGTCCCAGAGGAGCCTAATACTCAATGTTGGCTTCTTATAATACAATTTAATGCTCACAAACACAACTAAAGTATTTAAACATTTACAGGGGTTGTCATAAATGCTTTTCTTATTTTTGATCAAATTCAACCTTACACTTAATACAGTTAACTATAGTTATTTAATTTTAAAACTTGAGATTCCAACCTCAAAAAATTTATAACAATATAAATGCAGTTACTTGGCTATAGGATACGTATACTATGGGGACTTCATTCTTCAATCTGAAACACAAATGCCAAAACCAGAGAGGGGATGTTTTTAAAAGTAGACATTATTTTAAATAACTTTTGGCACAATGAAGGAAAAAAATCTTCAAATAAAAATACAAAATACAATCTCTTTTATTCCTGCAGTCATTTCAATCAGATACAAGCACCTTAATAATAGGAATAATAGTATTTTCTTTCTATTCTTCTGTTTGTTTTGAAAAATAATGCAAAAGAAGCTGATAAACTACTTTGTTGAAATTACAGTGTTATTTTGGGTATGGTCAGTATGTGAACTTAATAACTGGATGGAAAATGTTGATGATTTCTCCACTTGCTTACTGTAATTCATTGAGATGTTATAGGTAATGCTGTAATATTGGACATCTGAAAGATGAGCAAATTTAGCACTCAGAAACATTGTCACTGGCCTTAGGAAAAAACACTGCAAAGCAAACAGCTCTGACATAAGCTGACCATCTCCGGGCACAGTGATGAGCACATTCACAAAACAGGAAACAAGGACAGAGAAGACAGCCGCAGCACAGCAGTGATGGATAACCCTTGATGCAGACGACCGTAATATCTCTCAGGGCTGAGAGTACATTATTAATTGAAATCCTTGTTCAGTTCCTCCATGTAGACCACTATATAATTGCATCTCTATCTGGAGAACTATTTTCAGCAGAATTCATAATGGGTAAAGTCTCTTCAAAATGTATAGGGGGGAAATGTTTCAATTATAAGTGATCATATCAGAATGCACACATGACACAGAGACACTGAATCCCTAGTCCCAGGACCATGCAAAGACCACAAAACACAATATATTACCATTCACCGTATAGCACATAAACAATTAAAATGCCACAAAAAATTAACCCTAAAAAATTAAAACTAGAAAAAGAATGTTAAATAGATGGATGTTTTCACTTAACAACAAATCAAATGACCACAATATTTTCTGATATTAAATATAACTTTGCAATATAAATGCCTTATAGTTACAAATACCTTTGCTTACTGGAATACCTCTTGCTTTGTGACTGTACTTTATGAATATAAATTGGACTAGTCAAACACATTTGCATTTTTCTTACTAAACAGAGCATATCGAATCACACTGGTTTAAAATCAAAAAGTTTCCTAGGAAAATGAAAGTTTTCTGTGGGGTTAGGAGGCAGTTTCAAGCCAAGGTAGAAAAAAGACTAAATATCTAACTGCACTTTAGCCTAATACGGAAAAGTAATAACTCCTAAACTCCCAATCTTATCAAAGTATAAAGTAAAGTAAAATAGAGGACAAGGGCACTCATTTGGAGATGTTCAGCATAGGTTTAAAAAATAGACACAGCAATCATGCAGTTCACTAATAAATCATATAAAAAGCAGGATACAGATCGTAAGGACCAGTTACACTAAATGACAGCACAGAGGGCAAAGAGGGTGGAAACTGAGAAGACAGACTTCCTCATCTTTTTCTGACAGTGCTTAGATTTTTTAGAAGAGTTGGACAAAAGGGTCTTTGTGCAACACCAGGAAAGTGAAGGAGAATGGCCATGGAAAACCAGTAATGACAGCTTTGCCTTGTGCACATCACTATGAAGAACTTGGACTTACACGGCCTACAGAACATGCAATGCGTGTCCTGGTGAGTACAATACCGCCATATCCAACCAGTGCTAGACATCCTTTCAAAGCATGTAATAAATAGGTACACAGACTATGATTTTGAATTGCATCAGTAGTCTTAGACTGGGTCTGGGTCCCCCAGCACTGAACCATCCCAAGTGACTTCACTTGCCCCAGAAACTGCAATCCCAAGGCTGGCAGTGGTTCTGATTTTGAATTCTTGGTGAAGCTGGCAAAATATCTAGGAGGCAGTTTCCATACGCATGGCCTAACTTCCTGTAGCACCATTTCCAGAATGATGAAATTACGATCTTGTCATCACTAAAAGAAGCCTGGACTCACATAGACAGAGGCTGGCAGATTAAAGTACATAAATGAACACTAAACATAGATAGTGGTCCACCACTAACTCAAATCCAAGATATTTGAAAGAAACATATGCTGAAAAGCAAGAAAGTTACCACACAATTGGCCTTTCTAGCTTTCAGGAGAGGTACCCAAGCTCTTGCCTCTACCGAAAACTGCAAATAAGAGGAAAACATCCAGAATTAACCTTTCAGACCTTCAAAATATAGTTGTTCATCACTTTTACTAGAATAAAAACATTACAGGGTTAACATTCTATACATATATCTTTAGGAAAAAAACTCTTACAACTAACTTGTGTATGATGAACAAAGGTATATTCATTTATGCCCACTGTATTTTCACCACTCAGGATATTAATAAAACTGTTAAACAAAGTGCCTAAGCCTTAAATGTAGCTTTACCAAACTGAAACACAAGAAAGCTACAATTGAAAGTGAAGAAACACCTTACTTATCCTATGTATCTACAAAGTATATCCCCTTTGCTCTAAGTTGAAGTGTAAACCTATTTATGAAAAACTACATGATGAAAGCCTGCTGTTACACATTTAACTTTTTAAAAGCAATAGGCTGGCTCCCATTATAAACTTCATGAAGATTTACTTACACAACAATCAATTCTTTCATTGGGAATGGTTGAGAAATACCCTAGTTGATCAGATATCGTATTATACCAAAGTTAGCAACTTAGAAAAGAAAAAAAGAACCAAATATACTCAACACTACTATATGATAAACATATCAACTAATTCCTTAATCATTCAAATAGAAATTGAGAAAGTTCCAAGCCTCTACATCGTATGATTTTCTTTGTCATATATGCATAGGAATCTGTCAGTTTAAAGGAAATAATAATTGGGAGAATAATAGCTGGACATTTATTTTATGGATATATACGATTTAATCAAAAATATGATGAACGTTTATTTTTTAATTTATAACAGTAAAAGACACATTGCCACTAATATCCCTCAAAATAATCTCCCTTGATTTGAACACACTTATCTCATCATTTGTTACTTTCTGAAGCAGTTCTGGAAGTCTTTTCTCCTAAGTATCTTTAGTTTTGTGGTTGTAGATACCTTGATGTCTTAAATCATTTCAAAACATTTACCTTTTATGGTCATTTTGACTTTGGGAAGAGCGAAAAGTCACATAGCGTCAGATCTGGTGAATAAGATGGATGAGGACACATCATTATGTTTTTACAAAATCTACTTTCTTTAGGATGGCACTAGGTTATAGTACTAGGCAGCAGCATTCATCTCCTTGATCACATCTCGCAAACACACTCACAAAAGAGGACTTTCAGAACTGCTTCAGAAAGATGCATATAGGACAGGATAAGTGTGTTGCGGGGGTTAATGACATGAATAGTCTACATAATTTTTTTATTTAAACACATATATCTTGATCACACTTTTTATTCTGCACAACTACCCCTTTACTTACAAAAAATTTTTATTGAGATTCAACAAGATCATAGCAAGTTACTAGTGCTACTTGAAGGACTAAAAAGTAAGCAAAAATAGCAAGGAAATCAAGCATAATTAGTTTTCTAAAGCAAAAAGAGGATTTAAATACCTAACAAGAAAGCTAAAATGTAGACATAACTACAAATAATTCATATGGACACATATCATTAAATTGTACTAAGTATCACTGTTCTTGTCCAAAACAAGAAACCCCAGTTACCCAGAGGCCATGAATAATTTTCTCCCTTTGAGAGGAACCAGTCTGCGAAAGGCTTAGAAGTTGGTAGACTCAGACCAATCCAGGAAACTCCACTGCTGTTTCCATTATAAACCACATTTCAGGAGTTTACAAGTTGAATGTTTTTAAAATATATTGGGTTCATAATGAGCTCACACATTCTTAAAATGTTCTTTTTTGCTCTCCTTTTTAAAGTATGGCCACTTTTGTGAGCAAATCGTAAACAAAATTTCAGGTGATTATTTTTGGCTGAGCTCCAAGACACAATGGCTAAATGTTTAAATACAGTAAAAGGGCTAATTATTTTCTTCATTTTGAAAGTTGAGTAGAAAGGCCAACATAAGAAACTCTCTACGGTATTTCCGCTTTAAAGTATTCTTCTGCAATATTTTCATTCAGTAGTTCAAGGAACCTAGGAATCTAGCTATGAATATGCAATCGAACTTCAAAAACTCCATGTCTGCATCTAGAGATTTATGCAATAATCACTCCAGCATTAGACTTATCAAAGGTTATTAGTGGTCAAAATCACATGTACCATGAAGGCCAGGAAGACTCTTAGAATGGAGCTAAAAGCCAGGGAGCAGGACACCTACACTTAGGTGCCACCACAAACCCCAAAGTCAAACCAACCTCAAAGTTGTACAAACCCGTTCCCTATGCCAAGGCTCAGCTTAAAACAGTCCAGGGCAAAGCTTGACAGGGAACTGAGTCGATGAGTATGTTAGAGTTTAAAATCATTTCTTTCAAAGCTGAAAGGAAAAAAAAGAAAAGAAAAGAAAAAAGAAAAGAAAAGAAAAGGAAAGGAAAGGAAAAGAAAAGAATCAAGTGGTTGTGCCAAATATAAAAACTACTCTCCACAGAGGTCCCTAACACCTTTAAAGGCCTATAAAAGAGGAAGGCAACAGAGATGTCAAAGCCAGGGATGCCTCAATGCCACAAGGAATGGATTTCTGGACCTTTTACTTGGAAATGATGAAGTGAGTTCCAGAGTTCCAGAACAATGGTCTCAGACCAGGTTAGGGAAAATACCTTGACACAAGGTGACTTTGCTACTAAACTTTCAGTTTGGTCAGGGTCCAGCATCTGAGAAAGTGGTGTCCTCCCTGAGCCTGTGAATTGACAAAACTTCCATTATTCACAGAACAACATGTCATCTTCGAGCTCCTGTTATAACCTGAAGACTCAACAGGGAACTACATTCCAAAAGGAAGAGACAGATTCACTGGTGTGCCTGGCCACATGAACTTTCTAAATTGCAAATACGTAAAAGACACAAGTAATACCAATTAAATCCCAACATCTAACCTTCCACATGTAGCTTAAAGGTCAAAAATACCCTGCAACACTTATATTTATTGACAAGACAAACTTTTCCATCTGTTTCTAATTTTATTCATGATTGACCATTGACCTCAATAGAAAAATCCACTGTCAGTAATAAATGAAATGACATTTGCACTTTTTCTATAATTTCTAGGGATAGAATGTATCCATTACCACTAGTTATTTACCAACCAAGAAGAATTAGTGTAATACATACTAATGTCCTAAATTACTGGTCTTGATCAATAAACATACACCTTCAAACTCAGAAGAAATAGAAATATAGCTTGAATTGAATGGTAGTTTAAGTAAAACATTTATGTATTCAATATTTAGTAGATGGAATGGCACCTTTAAGCCATGAATAGCCACCAGCCAACTTTCCAAAAATTAAGAATTTAGAGAGGTCTCAACCATGAGCTAGCAGGTGACCAACACTGCCAGATGGCCTTAACCACCTAAATCCAAATTACCAGATTGATATAAGAAATGAGGCAAGAGTAAAGAAAAAAAGAGTTTTTGTGTTAAAGGAAGTATGTTCCTATCCCTTGTCACTGGGCGACAGGGATCTGATCCCTTGTCCACCTACACCACATATCTGAACCTCACACTACTGACATTTGGGTCCAGACGATTCTCTGTTGTAGAATGTTTAACAGCACTCCTGGCTTCTACCCATAGGATACCACTAGTACCCTCTCCCCCATGACAACCAAAAATATCCTCAAACATCGCCAGATGTGCCCTTGGGAGCAAAACTGACTCTGGCTGAGGATCTCTGGCCTACATCAAAAGAGGAAAGAGTAGTTAGCAAAAAATAAATCAATAAACAGATACAATAAATCTGAAGACGTGGCGCTCCCAGACAATACAAGTTATCCCTTCCCTGAGCACTGACGCCTTGTAGAACTGTCAAAGTAACTCACATGATTCCAGTTTATATAAGAGTTGGGTTCTGAAAGTTTTGAAACCCTCATTTGAAATTGAACACCAATTTTTCCCACAGAAATGTCTATTGTATGTGTTGGGTAGGACCACAGGTTAGCTCACTAAAACACATATTTATGTGCACATAGATACATACCACAAGCAACACACATATTTAACTTACAACATAACTCAAAATGTAAAGGAATATATGTTTGTGATACTAGGAATTAAATACCATGGGAAAATAAAAAGTGAATAATCAATTATATACGGTAATTTCTTATCTCAATACTTAAGGAAATGTCATTTTTATTAGATATCCCAGGTTGATAGAGACCCGGTAGAGGTTCTAAAGGGAGTTTTTAGATATTCTAAGTAACAAGACTTCTGAATTCCTTAGGGACAATATTTAAAGTTTCTAGGGGAATTTTTACAATTTGCTTTCTTCCCCAGAAAAACATCCTTTAAAGAAAAAAGAATGGTAAGGATAATAAGGGGCCACTGAAGGAAAAAAGTCTTAATGAGGATTTTTAAGTATGAGAAACCTTTGCCTACAACTGAATTTACATTCACACACACACACACACACACACACACACACACACACCGTGATATACTGAGGAGTACAGTTTGTAAGCCACCAATTTAGGTAAGCGTTCTACTACTAAGCTATATCCCAGGCTGAAAACCGCCAATTAATTCCTGCTTCTCATTTCCAAGATGCAAAATCTAGGGTGCCCACAGAGAGATGAAATGAAGGGTTCACGATCATATCTTCACAATGCTGATGGGCTGAAATAGCCTTGGCTCGGACTTCCCAAATTTGTGCCTCTAAGGCCAGGGGAGGCAGCCGGCTAGGAAACTAGACTAGAAGACTAGACTTCTGCAAGGAAGAGTAGCGAAACATGAGGCAGACAGCTGAAGATGGGAGCAAGAAGACTTGGTCCAGCCTCTGCAACCCCTGGAAAGACCCAAAGGCTTGCTTACCCAGTGAAACTAGAGGTAAGCTCCTGCAGACTGGCCTCTTCCATCTTAACAGTAAGTGCGGCTTCTCAGGAGGCTGAGGTAGGAGGAGCGTTGTGAGTTTGAGGCCGGCTTGGGCTACAACGTGAGCGCAAAGCCATCCGGAACTACATAGTGCGACCCTGCCTCAAAAAAGTAGGGCCAGCAGTTTGGCTCAGTGGCTTAAGCGCCTGCCGGGCAGGCATGAGGCTGTGAGTTGGGCCCTCGGTGGGGGGGGGGGGGGGGGGGGGGGGGGGGGGACCGGAAGTGCGGCAGACCCTTCCTCCATGAGCTGTCCTCTAGAAGACACTGAATAGTAACAAAGAAACTTCTTAGCCCTTAGAAATAAGCACAGGAAATGAAGCTGCTGAACACTGAAGCTGTAGAAACAATGCTTTTTGGGGATCTCTTTTCTCTCTTTTCCTCATATATCCCCATACCCACCCTAGCATCGATTGTCTTTAAAATAGAATTAAGTTAGTATATCGTCCTGCTTGATATTATTTCAAAAGACAAGAGTAGTCATGTTAATCTTTGGTGGTCAATACCACTAAGAAGCACGTATAGATTCCCAGAGGCAGCATCTTAAGGATAGTGAGTCAGAAAACTCTGGTGGGAGTTTTAGCCAATTGCAGAAGTGCCTAAAAGATAATCTGGCTCTCAGATTCTCAAACACAAAGGAACCATTCAAGGAAAGAGGATGACATATAATGCCTCCCGTGTTAATTTCCAGCCAAGGGAACCACACATCCCTTTGAAAGCTAGACAGTGTAAGTTTAGCCCTACCTCTAAAAATCAAATTCTTTTAGCTACTTTATGGCAGCTATCATGTCCCCTTAAGTTGTAGTTAAACTAAAAGTAAATCACACAAAGAAAAAATGCAGTTATATATTTTTGAACTTGAACACATGATAGCTTTTATACTTTCTTCTGTGGCTACGAAGGTAATAGAAACTCTAGAAGAGAAATGAAGTAACAAAATTTTCTCCAGACTGCAAATAGGAAGAATGGTAATTTTTATCAATCCTGTGTGCTAAGATAAAAACTGGACGATGGATGCTGGAGGATGTCAATCCATGCAACACAGTAAGAGTAAACAGAAAGAGTCCTGTGGGGAGGAAAGAAATGTTATGAAAGAAGAGCTGAATTATAGTAGGAATGCTGTGTGATCAGGCAACAACACTAAGAGCTGATCTTGGTTTCCCTGAGTCACCTAGGGATTCCACATCATCAATGTATTGATTGGTGTTCTGGAATTCCAGATCTTTTTGCCTAGAAGTTGTCACTTATCCTAAAGTTGACCCAATTTTATTAACTAGAGACCATGGATATCATGTAACTGTGGTAACTCAGTTTACAATGACAGTACTTGATGCTTCAAGGAAAAGCAAAGTTCACCATTTGCACCGTTTGCAGACTGCAGGGGAAGAGAACCAGGGGCCTTACCAGGAGGTAACCCCTGCCTGGAAACCAGCGCCATGAGCCAGTAGCTGCCAGAGAGGGGACAGCCACACCCAAGCTTCTCTCTGAAAGTCTGTGCCATTCGCGGATTGTGAGGGGGAGGGGGAGAACCAGGCCTCACCAGGAAGCAATCCCAGCCAGGAAATCATATCATTTTCACTGTTTTGTTGGGTTGGGTTTTATTCTCTTTTGTTTGTTTGATTATGTTAAATCTGATGACATGAGCAGCTAACTGAAAGATAACAAGACATATTATGGTAGCCATTTTGGATTTACTATTGGCTTGTTTTGAAGTTTATTGCATTCACTGTTTTGGTTTTATTGTTTCTATTCTATTCTGTTCTGCTCGATTTTTACTATGTCTGAAAGTATCTGCAGCTATTTTGAAAACAACAAAAGGCATTATGGTAACTATTGTTGGTTTCATAAGGTTTTGAAGTCCTGTATCACTTATGCTGGTTTATTTTTTATTGGTTTTATTCTGTTTTATTTTCCTTTGTTTTATCCTCTTTAAAATAAAATTTAAAAAAATAACATAGAGCAAGAGAGATGACTTTGCAAAGAAACCAGAACAACCTGAAAATGTGAATAGTCTCCAAGCAGGTGACAGTTGACTGGTAGGACCAGTTGAGGCGGGGGAATGATTATTTAACCTAGCCACCAAGCCTTCTGGTTAATATTTAACATATTCCAAGAGGTACTCACTACACTAATTGGAAATTTTAAAATATACATTGTGTTAAGTAATAAACACACTGATGTACTGCTATGTGCCCACTTATGTTTTGTGCTTTTCATATATTAAATACATACATCAGTGTGCAGGCTAAGCTACTGCAACAAAGAGACTCCAAAATACAGTGCCATAAACAAGAGAGAAGTTTTTTCTTTCTGTTTCACAGTCTAGATTTAACCAAACAGTCCAGCTAGGGAGGCAGCTCTGTTCTGCAAGGTCATTCAAGGTTCCAGATTCCTTCTAGCTTCTTGTTCTGCCACTTCCTATGATGTTCAAATGATCAGAGGGGACTCTCCACCATCAATTGACTTTTATACTCATAGAAAGGAGGAAAAGAAGAAAAGGTGGGCAGGTAGCTTCCACTTACGAATTACAGATAATTGAAATATAATTCACTCAAATTCTTTTGGACAGCATCCTAATGGTTCAGCCATATCTAACCCCAAGGGAGGCAGGACATTTAGCCTCTGACTGAATGACCATCTATTGTATTTAGCCAAATCTTGGCTTACAGTGTTACAGAAGGAAAGAAAAGAAAAAAGTATTAGAGACAATTTGAAGTCTCTGACATTTTACTTCATTAAACTTTTCCAGTAGTCATGTATTATACTGCTTTTTATGTATTAAAAATGCATTTAAAGTTATCAATAATTTCTTCAGCACCACAACAGGAAGTGGCTGAGGTATAATTCAAAACAAGGTCCTCATTTTTGTAAGTGGGAAGATGAACAAGAGATGAAGGAAGAGGAAAGCAAAATGAAGGGGATGAAAAAAGAACACAGATGTGTTTTGTACATTTACCAACTCCCCACCATGAATGTAAACATTATGTTTTACAAACATATAACTAATTCAAATAAAATTTTAAAAACATAAAAAGAGGAAAAAACTCATCTCCATTCTACTATACTAAGGACAGTGTGCCTAATTAATCCTATTCCAATAGACAAAGCAAATAATAGAAATAAAATTCATGACATGTGTATTTTTTCTTAAAATCAGTGTCTTCCGAGAAAATAACATGGTAGCATGTTATGGTAGCACATGCTGGTAACCTTAGCAGTCTGAGAGACTGAGGCAGGAGAATTATAAGTTCAAGCCTAATATGAGCAATGTAGCATGATTCTGTCTCAAAATAAAAAGGGCTGGGGATATAGCTCAGTATAAAGGCCCTTGGTTCAATCCCTAGTATTGACTCCCCAAAAAATGAACCAAAAGATTTTTATGAGGAAAATAATGTCAGAATATCCTTTTTAGAAAATAAGATGTTGGGGCAACCCACTCAGGACCCCTTCTGTCCCTCAGACAGAAGCTTTCTTTCTCTCAATAAATATATTCCGCTCTTAAGAAAAAAAAGAAAGAAAATAAGATGTTGGGGAGAAAAGGAAATCACAGGAAATTTACTAAAATAACACTATTATAGGTATTGTACTTGAAAAAACTGACTTTTCTTCCTACTGCTATAAAGCAATTGATTTTGGTGGTGTTGACCATAAATTGTATTGATAAGACCAGAAAAATTCACTTGCTTATTACTGAATACCCACAATTACCTGCCATGGGGCAGTCTAAACTAGCAATGGGTCTGGTTTGATGGAGTTGGTGTGATGCCCACACATACGCACATACTTTTATAAAATAGCATCACTGCATCCCGTGAATCTCAAATCCATACACACCTGAATGCATCTATGTCTTGAGATAAATGCTGGTAGAATAGAAATTTACAGCCCCACACATTCATTAAATTTGCATAAGCATTTTCAAGAATGGAAAGCTCCACTTGGGGTGGGGTTTGTTTGCTTGTTTTTAATCCTTTGCTTTCCCTCAAATCAAGAGATATATTTTATAATCTATGGCTAGCTCACTGGCAAATCTCCATTCTTTTCAACCTGACAGACTGTTTGTCAGTTAAACTCCCCTTGTCATGTATCCCTACCACTGCCAACTCATGCACGGAGACCTTCACTTTTACTGCTACCACTTGCACCCTATGCAACCTTTGTCATTGATCACTGATCCGATCCAGTGCCCACATGTTCTTCAAGTGCCTACACAAGTAATGAGGTACTTGTGGTGTAAAATTAAACTGTCAACTGTCAGCGATTGATAACCACAGTGAGAGCTGACCTAGAACACCTGCACCAGTGGCCAAGACAGGTGTGACATGTTTGATCGCTGAGGCCTGCTAGTCAGTGTGACCCAGTGCTGTCCCTCCATGGACTCTGCTTGCATTTCAGCCCTCCAACTTTCCTGCATCCCTCAGTGAGCATCCCCAGGTTACAGAAGTCACTCTTGCAGCCAATTTGGGCAGCTGGTCCAAGTGGCCTCGAAAGCAGATCTACAGTCAGCAGGTTGGTTTGATAGTAATACGGTCTAGAAATTTCAAAGGTGGCATCTGGAGTGAGCCTGGTGTTCTTTCTCCCACGTTCTCCCAGGTGCCCTCTTAAAGTGGGTCTCGGTGGCAGGCGTCACACATACCACCTTCCTCCCATTGGCGCTTCCAGGCTAGTGCCAGTGCTTGGCAGAAGGGCCATGCCTTCAGGGCAGGCACACCGCAGTCATTAAGAGTCTGGTGGAAGAATGAAGCAGTCCTAATGGAACTGCCTTATGGCTCTGAGCATTTGCTTGAAGGCATTTAAGTTGAGCTGGCTTCCATTCTGTTAAAGCGCCATAAATGCAAGCTTTTCCTATTTGTACGTAATTGAATAACCAGCAAAGGGGAAAAAAAAAAAAACACATTCTGCTTGGACTATAATTGTTTTTAGCCTGGGTTGTTGCACAGCATTTAAAGTTTTTATTCAAGAGTTTTATTATTTAAACGAGTGATGGATTTTTTTTAACCTTAAGCAAAAATGCACTTACAGAGCTAAATCACCCTTTGCAAAAAATCTGCGAAGTGTGATGGGATTCTCATCCCATCCCACCACTCCACCCCCTCCAAACAGTTGCACTATATTAAGTTCATGTGATGAGAAGATAAAAATCTATTAACTTTCTGCTGACCTTATCGACACAGGAATCTCTGCAGACATTACAAAAGCCATATCTCTTCTGACTTTTACATCCAGAACCTCATGCTCCAAAGTCCCAAACCAAATGTAAAATCTTCATGATGAGTGAGACCCTGACACCAATTCAGATTCCAGGCTTGCTGGCTTGCAGTCGATGGAGGCCCCTCTGGGGCACAGAGGCTGGCCTTTGCTTTGCATTTGACTTGAGGGGCTTTTTTTTTTAACCATATGCTACTGGGGACTCTGAATCAAAACTATTTCACGAGGACCATATGTTATGAGAAACGCATGATGGAAAGTGAATGGCAAGAAGTTGCCCCATATCACTGGGTGATGTATTACAAACATAATTAAATCTGAGTAATGTGCAGTGTTATTTCAGTTAATCATTTCTTTTTTCAATTTAAGCAAGGAAAACATAGTCCAATTTCCAAATTACATACCAAAGTCCAGATAAGCTAAGAGCAAATTGGGAGGAGAAAAATAAAACAAGAGCTGTACAACATTGTTTAAACTTCTGTAAAATGTCTTAGCATATTTGAGATATATTTATAAGAAGGTAATAAATAGCAGTCTTTGTAAATAAGATGTTTAAAACACTACTCATTTCTCTTTTGAACCTACAATGAATTCAGACTATTCCCAGCTTATAAACAAGACGCAAGTCAAAAGATCACTTGTGTGCTGATTGTCTGTAACTCAGAGCATGTGCTCCAATAGAGGTGTCATTCTTGGTAACTTTTTAAGCTTCCAGGCTAGCTCAAGAGGACCTATTCAGCCCAGTTGTTTCTGAAACTCAATATTTCTACTATATTTTATAGTCCTAGTTGGAAGGTAGACAGTGTAGTTCAAATTCAACTCAATTCGAAAATCAATTCAATTTATTCAGTCTTTACCACATTTTCTTAGAATATATTGGTTACTGTGTTTCCCCAGAGGAGATGGTTTCCTCTCACCCAAAAGCCCTTCAGCCAAAAGAAATCACTCTATATTTGAACCCTCAGTGCATTTGATCTATACTCTATCTCTTTCTACCTAAACTCCAAGTATTTGTGAATTGAACTACTCCAACGCTTATTTTTATATTTCCCTATGTTAGTTCCAAGTCTTGAATTTGGCAGGTTCTCAGTAACTGTATGTGAAATGACGCTCAGTAAATGAAGGATTGTAGTCTACTAAGATGGCCCCTCAGTGGCACTGGGAATCATGGGATTAGTCTGAGGTGGAAAAGGGAAGAATACAAGGATGATTGAAAAGATGAGGCTAAGGAAGAAAATAGCAAATAATATTTATTTGTGTTATGCACTGGTCTAAGCACTGTGCTTATGTTGACTAAGTTTTACCACAATCTTGTGATCAACTGTGTGTATATATATATATATATGTGTATATATATACACTTTATACAGTATATAGGTACTCCTCATTAACAACCAAGTTCCCTTCCTATGACTAAGTAATTAAGTGAATTGATCACTAAATGAGGAATTATATATAATATGTACACTACAATATTCAGAACAAAGAAATGGTCAAAGGTCAACTTGATATCTTTGCTTTTATTTGCATAACTCTTACATGCAGTACTATAATATACAACAGAACAGTAAACTACAGTACTGCACTATACAGTACAATCAGCAAAAATTACAGTACTGTATAAACGAAGTGTACTGTACAAAAAAAACACTGAGGCTCCATAAATAAGATGTACAGAGCTGCGCAAAAAATAAAAAAAAAAAGTCAGAAGTCCAAGCAGCAGGTCCGAAATCTGAACAGTTGTTAACCAGGTAGGTCATTAAACAAAGAATGTATATACATCGCATAATATATATACAATGTTTGTTTTCCCATTTTAAAGATGGGGATACTAAACATGAGATGTTAAGCAATAGTTCACAAGTCCAAACAAATAGTAAGTATAACTGATATTCCTTCGTAACAGAAATACATTTGCTATATATGTGCATAAGAGGGGCTATCTCCCTATATTTCATTACAATGCAAAGCTTCATGCTGCCTTTCTGATTTGCATTAAAAAAGGAACTCCTCAAGCTAAATGTTCCACAGTCATTTCAGTTCTCGCTGGTGAACCTAAATACAAGCTCTGAGGGGCCAAAGAATTTGTTAGTCTTACTTGAAAAATCCCTTGCCTTTAAATGGATGCCAATTTTGATTTAAACCACTAATATAGAATGATTTTGTTTGTGAAATGAATGAGTAACTGAGTCTGTTTAGAGTAGTGGTAGACCAAGGAACTCAAGTTCCCTCTGTGTACTTTGAGTTTTGCTGGTCCTATAACAGGGGGTTCCAAACTGGCCTGGTAATAAGAATCACCCACAGCACTTGTTAATAAACCTCTCTTCCACCGGGCGTGGTGGCGCACGCCTTTAATCCCAGCACTCGGGAGACTGAGGTAGGAGGAGCGTTGTGAGTTCGAGGCCGGCTTGGGCTGCAATGTGAGCACAACGCTGGCCTGAGCTACATAGTGCCACCCTGTCTCAAAAACCTAGGGTCGGGAGTTTGGCTCAGTGGCTTAAGCACCTGCTTGGCAGGCATGAGGTTGAGAGTTCAATCTCTGATGCCACAAAATAAAAAAATAAAAAAATAATAATAATCCTCTCTGCCTGGAGATTCTAAGTCAGTGAGCTGAAATGAAGCCCAGAAACATATTCCTATTGAAAATATTGTTGCTGTGGTTTGGATAGGTGCTTCAGATAGTTTTTAAGCCTGGCAATCCCTGCCCAAAGGGTGACATTCTGTCTTAGGACACCACCTATGTGGCTATTACAAACATTTGCAAATTCCTCAAGAGCGATAAACACAGTCTTTGGCCAAGGCCACCATCGCTTCCAGAGAAGCTGTGCATTACATACACTGAACTGCAGTCTTGGAGAGCGCTTTACACTTCTGCCTCAGCTGACATTATGGATCCTGCAAATCTCAATCCTGCTGAGGAAAGCTTTGATTCATGTATTTCTTCCTCCACCACTGCCCCTCCTGCAGGTCTGCTGAATGAATAAATGATGGAACAAATGCCAACATGGGCAAAATGAGCCAGCCAGGGATTTATGCAGAGCAGAAGTATTGTATAAGCCTCAGTTTGGGGTTGCATGTAGTAGCATACAAACAATGACAAACAAAATTTCTTAATATATTCTGTTTCCGTCACTTTCCTTCTGATTATTAGCATTCTTATAACAGCTAATAATCTCTCAGCCTCAAAATCATTTACCTTTTAAAACACACATTATTTTCCTTAGTTATACTGGGACAGGTATGGTAAGCACAGGACCTAAAGGATCATGTTAGCCTTGCAAATATATTAGCCATCTTTCTTTCTCTCATTCTTATTCTCCTCTCTTCCCCTAATCTGATAATTTATATTCAAATCAGGAATGAACGTGAATCTTGACTGGGAGAAAGGTTAGGAGCTGGAGATGATAAAGTCGATGATTCTCTTAGAGTCTGAAATGGGGTTTCCAGCTTGGCACTTTTGACATTTTGAGCCAGATACTTCCGTGTTGTAGGCACTGTCCTTTGCATTGCACATTGTTGAGAAGCATCCCAGGCCTCTTTCCACTAGATGCCAGTAGCAAACCTCCCCCAGTCTCACACTGTGAGTTGTGACAACCAAAAAATCACCAGATATTGCCAAATGTTCCCTGGACATCAAAACCACCTCTCGTTGACAACCACGAATCTAAAATAATCTTTGAACAATCTATTTTTAACAGATAGGTTTGCCAATATCTTATATGGAAGGATAAATTAATTCTAAAGTTGTTTAAGAATCAAACACAAATATAAATATACTGTTCAAAGAAGTTGTTGATTCAAAAGGATCATGGTTACCCTTTAGATGTAAAGTCTGGTGAACACCAAGCAGAAGCTGGAATAGAAGTTGACGTAGCTGAGATTTTACTTCCGCAAAAAATATCAGTTGTGGGGGAAAGACGAAGACTCACTGAAACATGTCACTTTTGGCAAAAACATCCAAAGGTAGTACATTTGCCAACATCTTTGCCCTTCATTTTTTGTTGTCTTTTTAAATTTAAGGATAGTTCAAGGGTAGTTTTAATCTGTATGCTCCTAGTTCCTATAATCTACAAATCATCAAAATGCTGTTTTATAAGGGTATCTCATCAGCTTTGATGTCCCAAAAGCCTGGGGCCCTTTTTTATGTGCTTATTTTCTTTTGAGCCAGGAAATTGTGTTTTGCCAAGAGCAAATGGAACCTGAGCCTCAAAAGATTTGAGTTCCGTTTGAAACACAGAACCCACAAATTCCCTACAAGTTCTCAACTTGACAAAATACATGCTCTCACCTTCCTTCAGACCAGCTTCTGGTTTTATTTTGAGTTGCAGTTAGCAAAGTCTTATATGCCTAAGAATTACCCCAAGAGAAAAAGAGGTAGACCATAAAACTGAAACTCTGACACAACTGTTTTTCAAGTTAGACTTATCATCCAAATGCTGCACAAGGTAGAGGAGCTAAAAGGGCAGAAAAGAGAAATCAGCGGGCAATATGTTCTTTGACTTTCCTTAGGTCCAAACCCAGCAAACAAGATATTACATCAAAGTTAAATTGTTTACAGATTAGACGACCTGTCCATTTTTTTCCCTTACCATTGATTTCCACAGTACAAAAATATTATTTCAGTGGCAAGGATGTAAACCTTATTCATAACAGGATTTCAACCACATCCTGAGAGCGAAGCATCTCCTCAGATAGTGTGCCCTCATTTATATTGAAGGCATGCTGGTTTTATTTGTCAGTGTTTGTCAAGGGGTCACAATATCAGGAAGCAGGAGATGGCTCATCAAAGCGTCTCTGCAAGCCCCCACTACTCATCAGTTAGACAGTACCTTGTTTTTAACATCAGGACGGAAATGCATCTCCCCTGACCCATTGTTAGAAGCTTCCTTCTGTCTTTAACTTTTTGGAAGAAGTACTCAGGATTCGACTTCTTTTTTCCAACAGGTAATTGTCACTAATTAATGCTCCTGCTGCATACAGGAATGTGGACCTGTGACCCCAAGTAATCTGGGCCTGTATCTCTGGCCTTGGAGCAAGGACACTCTAATCTCCTGACACTACCCATGGGGGTCCAGGTCATGGACACAAGGCTTCCCACTGGGTTCCTGAGCAGGCCTCACTCTGCTTCAAAGCCAGTGAGTTCAGTGGGGCAGCTTGACTTCAAGGAGAATGTGGCATCTGGCCAACGAATGCCTTTAGAGGTGAGAGGTCTTTTCTCAGAAGGTCTGGAGATCTTTCTGCAGAAGCCAGGGTGTATAGATCTATTCACTCCATGCCTCTTACTGGGCATCTGTCCTGTGCCAGGCTGTCTCCTAGGCCCTAAGGATAAAACTGAATAAAAACAATAGTCTCGGTTGGGCAACAGCACAGTGCCTGCCTGGCAAGTACAAGGTTGTGAGTTTGATCTCCAGTACAAAAAAAAACAAAAAAAAAAACAAGTCTCTTCAAGGAACTGGAACAAAGCTCAGCCCATGTTAAGATATCTGCTTGTGATTTTTCTCACTAATAAAAATTATGACCTCATATATCCATTAATTCATTTCATTCCTCCATAAGATTTTTCATTCCTTTACTCTTCTTCTCTTCCTTCTCCTCCTCATCTTTCTCCTCTTCCCCCTCCTCCTCCTCTTCCTCTTCCTCCTCCTCTTCTTCTTCTTTATCCCCTTCTCTCCCTTTCTTACACACACACATACACATATGCACACAAATATGGGAATTTCTGATGAGCATAAGACTAAGAATAACTCCAGGATAAAAATATCTCTTTCCCACACCCTTAACTAAAATCCTAGAATGTTGAACATGCCTATCCAAAATTCCTACCCTACTTAAACAGAGCTTTATGTTTTGCTTTTCCTCTAGTAATACATCTTCCTCCAAAATCAGGGCTAAGAACTACCCTGGTGTATAAACATTACTTGATTAATTTCAAAACAATAAAAATGATAAAAACAAATATTTAACTTTTTAAAAAATGAAATTCTGAACTTCAAAATAGATAAACAAAAGGCTCATGTGTAAAACAGTCTTCACATTACAAATGTTGGCTTCCTTTGAATAGCTCTTGCCTATATTCCTTTTCAGATATTCTCAGAAGATTAATTTCCACTGTTCAAGAGGATACCACTGTTTGATAAATAAGGTACTAGCATGTGTTCTGTAACCAAGCAAGTCCAAGTAATGGCCACAAATCTGCCAACTAATAAGTAGTGAGCTTTGCACACTTATTTTTGGTTTATACTGCTGTGTGCACCCACATAGCACAATGAATAGGAAAGCCAGAACTGCTAAATTCAAGTCCTCTTTCGTCAAGCAGGGTAAGTGATTCAACCCTTCTGTGCTTCACTTGTCTTATCTATAAAACAAGTGATTAATAACCATATACTAGATGAGCTCACATCTCTAAACCTATTAGAAAGTTTCTGGTCCAGAGTAAGTGTGATACAAATGTAAACCAATATAACATATTTATTAAACACACAAGCTCAAACAAATATATGACCCTATACTAAAACAGAAACTAGATTAGAGATATGGTATGAATGACTGAAAATCAACTCACCTTTCTCTATGTATCCTGTATCCACTGTGTTTTTGTCTCCTCCAGCTGACTATAAAGTCATGAATACAAGCATCCTGTCTTTCCATCCACCTCTCATAGGGCCTAAGACAGTAACTGCTGCATAAAGGGTCCTCAACAAATAGGGACTAAGTGAATGGACACATGAATTTGATTTTTATTTTGAGAAATGAATTAAAAGTTATTTCTATCAGAATTCTTACCACAAGCACTATTGACATTACCTGCAATTAATGGTAAAATGTTTGCTATATTAATCCAATTGGGAAATTCATAGTGAACTCAGTAAAACTTGCTTAGTTTTTTCTGCACATAAAAATCTGAAAAAAAAAAAACATACATTCACACTCACATACCTGCCAAGTATTCATAGAAATGAACTATTTTATAACATTAAACTCATAACCTAGTTGTTTCTGAAAATCCCACTGGTTTCAGGGAACTTCATTGGGTAGCAGTGGTCATTCCGGAAACTGGCATCTTAGAGAGGGTTGCTGGGGTTTGGTTTGGTTTGGTTTGGTTTGGTTTGGTTTGGTTTTTCAACTGCAGTTCAAGTCTTCCAAAGTTGTTTACACTCACTCTACAAATGTGCTGAGTTAATACTTGTTCTGTAAATATAAACATTTCTTGAAGTAGATACCATCAACTTTAATTTTATTTTTCTCACATAAATGTTAATCAAGAACTAAACAGATAACTTCCTTCTGTCACACAGCAATTCCACTGTGGTGGAACAAATTGTTATCTTAAGTTTCACAGAGCAATTGTTCAATAATTTCTGTTAGTGGCTGCTTTCCAAATTTTTGCAAATGGCCCAGTCTTTCAGTCCTTGAAGCTAAAAGAGGGAAGCAGAGGGGAGGGTGGCTGTCAGCGGAGCGTTCAGCACCATGGCACACTGGCTGGTCGTTCCCCAGGACCAGGTCTGCTCAGGAGGACAGCACCTCAGGAAGCTGCCTGTCTGAGGACAACTGCAAAAACTGTAAACCTTAGAAGTGAGCAAAGGAGCCTCACAGCATCAAGGAAAGCTTCATTTCATCCTGGTTTGGTCAACTGAATTATTAGGAAGTTTGGGGAAGAAGAAATGGTGACTTAAAGAAAGTAATTCTTTATAATGAAAAGCAACACCAAAGATTTTTGCTTAGACACACACAAAAATACACAAACACACACACGACCTCCATTTCTCACCTCCTTCTAGAAAACTATCAACAAACTCATCATTTAGAGTTGGGCCAACTAATCTTTCCAGATAGACTGTCTAAAGAAGAGAGATTGGTATATCTTTGCTACCTACTTCCTAGTACAGACGAAATGGGTTTGCTAAATGTCAGATACAGAGTCCTGTGTCCCCTTGGGATAGCAACCCTGTTTGTGACACAAAGCACCCAAATTTAATAATTAAAAATGAAAGTAGAACAGCTGGAAGTTAAAAATCCAGTCTACTCTCCAACTCCTCAGAGGGTTTAAAGGCCTGTGATGCAACAGAAACTAGAATTAGGACATTTTATTTTTATTTTTCCCTTCCCCTAATACTAATAACAATTAGTCAAACCCAATATGTTTTTTGAAGATGTGGGAGAGACTTAGTAGAGGAACAACATTCTCTAACGAAAAGTCCAGACTTTTTAAATTAAAAGACAAAAAAAGGGTGCTGATGGTGTAGCCCAGTGGTAGAGCACCTGCTTAATAAGCTCTCAGTTTGATCCCTAGCACTGCCCCTGTATCCCCAAAAGGACAAACACTAAGAGAGCTAGGACCATGGACAATTTTTATTTTTTACATATTTCTACCTGTTTATAATCTTATGGTAGCTATAAACCATTTGTATAATGAGCAAAGTCTATGCTGACCATTTAAAACCCCTAAGGAACCCTGACCAATCCTGACCTGGGGAGTCTTGCCCCAGGCCTCCTTGGAACAACTACCTCTGCTCTCCAGTGGAAAGCAAATGGATTCTTATTCTTTATGGCCGGTTCCTAGACCCTTAGCTCCATTGTATTGAGTTTTTTCCAAGCTCTCTCCTCCTACATGGCTCCCACACAGACTTTGGGCTTTTCTTCTTCACTTCCTACAGCTCCGTTTGTCTTCCTATTTGGTGCCATCAAAATGGGAACATGATTTCAGGCTTGGGGGGTGTAGCTCAGTGACAGAACACTTGCTATGCACAGCTGCAGGTCAATCTCCAGCACAGGGAAGGGGAGGGGAGGGAAGGAAAAAAGAAGGAAAGGGAAGGGAAGGAAGGGACAAAGAAAAGAAAAAAATATGCCTATGGTATTTTACTAATTCCATTTTAGAAATGAAATTTCAACATAGAAATAGTAAGTGACTTGGCTAAAGAGAAAGCCCAAGAAGTGACAAGGCTCATCTGAAGCATATACAACGTATGTGTCCACGCACACATGCAGGACATCTTTTGTTTACTGCCATGAACATTTCAGATCTCTGCTAAGGCAATTGTTCCCTAGGTCTGGCAGTGTAGACAGAGTTGATGAGTTTGGGAACTGCAAGTAAGTCATGCGACCTTAACAGAGACCTTGGGGAAAAGACAGGGGCAATAAAGGAAAATGGAGAGCGGGGGAGACTGCCTCAGCATACAGCATCATCTTGAGTGCTAGAGTTCTGAGAATGTTCACTATCATCTAACTGGAAAGGGGAGCCACGGGAGACATTCGAGCATCTGCATAGATGAAGAAGCCCAAGACCTGGAGCAGGAGTGAGGGGATTAGCGTGGATCCCAAGAGCAAGGGGGCCTGATTCTATTTCATGACTGCTCACTAGATTTTATATAATTTGTCAAACTTAATCAATCATTACTGCTAGTCACTTTATCAAACATAGAATAAAACACAGCTGATCGTGCTGGGCTGTTAAACAACAACTAATAAATAAACTTCAGCACTGCTTACCCCAATGAAAGGTAACTGACCTCAAAACATCAGAATTTCTGCTTTAGTCATAGTAATTTGCATTTTGTTTCCGTGCTGCATGTGAGGCATATAGTATAAATCAATTAAATATTTGTGCAGTGTGGTATTAGTAAAGAAAAATAAATGGGCATTTCTCACAGGTGATGAAATTGATACAAACCATATAGTGGCCAAGGATCACGCTGAAAAAAACCACTGTCCTTCAGAGCAAAGAGAGTTGTTTTTTCCACTTAGTAGCAGCATTTTGTTAAAGCTGGTAATCTCTTCACCTAAACCTCACAAACTGAAAACGAAAACAGAGGTCCACTCTTCCTCTAGTTAAGAGAATCAACTATAAAAGCCAAATCAGCTCTGAGCCAACCAGAGCTACTCCCTTGCAAATGATGGTGGCATTTTCACAGTTAATTCTGCTGCCATTTGTGCCTGGATTTATCGTGGTTTGGAAAAAGTAAATCGAGAGGCGAACACAGCCCTGGCTCCGGAGTCCACCAGCCGCAGCTCATCCCAGCCGGCCTGGATATTTAGTGCTGCTGTGCAGAGAAGGCCGAGGAGAGAGCCAGGGGAGGGATTACCGCTCGATGCTGCCCATAAATCACGCGCAGCACTCCACGCAGCTCACATCTCACAAATAAGGCTGGGCTCGAGAGGTGTCACCGCTACACAAAAGGAAGCAGAGCACTGGACGCCTTTGGCCGCCTGGCCCTCTCCATCCTGACCTCATAAAGCATGGAAGCGCCTCGAGGTTTTCTCTCCTTCTTCTGCCTTCACAATCTCTACCACCCTTCACCTGGGAGAAGTCTGGGCACCGAGGATCTTTAGCAAACGCGAGTCACCACCAACCTTTAATCCCAAAGACACTTCTTGCTTGTTATTTAACCAGCAGAGTCCTGACCCTTGCTGACCCACCGGCCCCTGAACTCAGGAGGATAAACCAGAGGCATCAAGTAGCTACCAAACAAATATCCAGACAGCCCCACTCTCTCCTTCTGCTTGAGAAATTTTCCTCAGAAAATGAAAATTGGGGGGGCGGGGGAGGCGCTTAAAAATTATTTATGAAAACGAAGTTGCTTCCTTTTCAAAGCGAGGAAGCTTTTGAAGTGTGAACCTGTAGGGGGCACTAGTCAGAAAGGCCAGAGGTTGAAAACTGTAGGACTCAAAGGTTAAAGTGAAAAACAGGGCCTGGGTGTCCCACAGCTGAACCAGCCCTAGGACAGTCATCACCCTCGATTCCTGAAAACAATAGCAGCTTCTTGTTTAAAATGGAACTGCACCTGCTAGAATACGTGTCAACAAACAATTGCTTTGTTTTTCATATTAGCCATCCAAGCTGAAGCAATGGGACTTCCTGAAGTGAATACTGGAAGGCTTATTCTTAGAAGGGGACAGAATTCTCATTTTAACACAAGGCTCAGAGGCCAGAGTGATGGTCATCTTCCTTCCTTCTTTTGTACTCCTTGGTGTTCATCTTACTTAGTTTTCAACAGGTTTATTTCCATTGCAACCTTCTGACTTCCAACGCACGTAGCGCCTTATTAGGCAAATACACTCATTTCTGCTTCCTCTCCTTAAATGACGAAGGTCTTTAATTGCTGTTCCACCATTTCAAACAGTTCTCAGAAGATTCTTTCCTCCTCTGTTGAAAGAATTGGGATGAAGCCTGCTGACAAATTCTTTGCCAAGTGCTCACTCATTGCTAAATCACTCAGCTCTTTCATTTTAGTCATCTAATTATGATGTCTGCTTCTAGCTTTTCTATCACTGCTTGATGTTTGTCTGTTGAACAAATTGGAACACTTTTAAAAGGAGCTATTTTGGTAGAATAAGGTGCTTGGTTGTGATTAAAAATCACCTTAAATGCTTCAGCCAAGTTTGTCTCTATGGGCTCCAGGAGTAACCACAGCCAAACCATTCCAGTGAGGACAGAAATATGAAATGTGGACAATACCTATTATCACTTTTATCAAGGTGCTACCAGTCACCGGGCTCAAGGGAGCAAGCAAAGGTCTGGGTCTCTGACATTGCAGATTCTGATGTAGCCAGTGCTAGCAAATAAGCATTCAATAAGGAATTGGGGGCCAGGGATTTAGCTCAGTGGCTCAAGCGCTTGCCTGGCAAGCACGAGGTCATGAGTTCCATCCCCGGTACCAAAAAAAAAAGCAAAAAAAAAAATTGGGATCTGATTATTTTATAGTGTCTTTGCTTTCTTTTGTAACATAGAAGGGAACAGAAAACTAAACACTATGATTATATGTTATTTTAAAAATGAAAAAGTAACATGAAAAGTGTAGACACAGAAGGGATGCAGGGCTTGAAGTCTGCATTCAAAGAGTTGTGTGATTTTAGAAAAGTCACTTCACCTCTCTGAACCTTGAATTCCTTATCAGTAAACTGGTGCTGTGGTGTCAGGTTCTCCCTAAATTTCTTTCAGTTTAGAAAGCCTAGGATAACTGTTCTAGCTAGAAAGGAATTAAAACTGATTAAAGCATTAGCATATCACATAGTATTGAGAAATTTTCTGTTTATTTGAAAATACTCCATTTGATATTTCTTAATCTCTTAATTGAGAGTTCACTTAATTCTCAGTGCCTCAGTGTTCTAAACTATAGACTGGGTATATTAATAGCACCCACTTTGTTGAGTTATGAGAATTAAATGCACTAGTATGTACATTTAATAGAGCAATGCTTACCACATAGAAAGTGCTTAAATAATTTCACCAGTGATCATAATAGTAGCAGTATTCAGCATTCATTTGATTGCTTATCAGTGTTTCTGAAAAATAAGCATATGCAGGTAGGAGATTCTTACTGTAACCACCTCAAAATGCTCACCAGTAGGTGCCTAGAACATCTGTAATGCCTCTTCTCCCTGTCCCTATCAGCTTCTACTGCTGCTTACTGTCACTGACCTAGGAGGTAAGGTAAAACCCAGCAGGAAAAAAAAGGCTTCTTAAAATTGCTAAGAGGTGGGAATTTGCCATCAAGTTCAAAAGATGACAATATGTGTTTCAAACACTCCAAACCCTCTGTCTCTGTGCTAAATATTCTGTGCTGTCAGACAGATCTTAACAGATGTAAGTTCATCCTTAAAAGAAAGGGGTTGGACTAGCATAACTTTCAGCCATAAACCTGTACATCTAACATCCCACTTACTTGGGGCTACACAGAGAGAGAGAATTTTCAGACTCAGTGAAAGGAGATGGCCCTGTGCCTGATAATACTATGAAGACCAACACATCTCATAAACCCCAATACATGTTAACCCCAATAAATCTCACAAAACATACCAACTTCCACCTGTGTGCAATGATTTATATTTATGTCATTTATTGTTGAGATATTTTTGTTGGAATAAAAAAGTTAGCAAATATTGGCAGGAATGAGTTAACCTGATTAAATCATTCTTGCTTCTCTTTTATGGAGCTTCTATTGTGTGCCTGGCACTGCCCTGGCACCAGGGTTGCAAAGATAAGATCAAATTCTCATAAAAGCATGCTCTTGCGGACTCTCAGACACTATCACACAGTGCTTAAGAGCCCCAGGTCACAGTCTCTAGAAGGAAGAACAGCGGGTAATTCTTAAAAAACTTTTTCCACTTCACAATCTTTTCCCAATTCAGTCTGCTCCCAGATGGAGATTATTTATTGATGATGTTTTGCTGATTATTTAAAGATGAAATGAAAAGAGTAAGTCAGAGTGCAGCTCCGTGGCAGAGCACCTGCTGAGCATGTGCGAGGCCCTGGGTGGGATCCCCGCACTGCAAAAGAAAAGAGAAGAATCAGTCAAGCTCCTGAAAGCCGCAACATTTCTCCCACATATATTTGTGGCACATACAACTAGAAAGAAGTGACATAAAGTGTGGATCACTGAGACCTGTCAAGTCACCGTGCAGATCAGCAGAGAAGACCCTAACCTGAAATATTCACTGCTACGTGAGGACGTGAAAGTCCTCCTGATTAACTCTGCAGGCTCAACACCTGCTAAACCTGGATAATTCACATATAAATCCCAACAACCGTTGAGGGTTCATTCAACCTGACAAAAAACAATGTTGAAAAGGTGTAACAGTTACAGCACTCAAAGCTGCCCATGTTTTCAAATTCTAGTTCAGTGTGATCTCTAACTAAATGATAACATTTCATAAGATGATCAAGTTTTATTGAAGAACAATTTGCTAAAACTGAAAATTTTTTATTGAACAAGCAGTTAATTCTAGGAGTTGGATAATTTATATAACGAGTTACAACCCCGATTTTTACCCCATAGTAGAAAATATAGATTAATATCAGAACTATATATTGAAAAAAAAGGAATATATATTGAACTACTTTTATTGGAGGGTTTGTAGTTTAAGTTTTCTAAACATACACACTCATATATGTATATGTATGTATATATATATATATATATATATATATAATTAGGATCATTTGAGATCAATTCTACTCTACTTACTTTTCTTTGCCCTTAAAAAATTATCTATAAATAACAACTATCAAAATTTTTAGAACGAAACATTTTTAGAACGAAAAAATTTTGGGTTTCCTAAAATACAAAGACACACACACACACACACACACACACACACATACACACATTTCTGCTAGTCATCACTATAATATAAAATATTTCTTAAGATTTTCTCACCTTCTTTCTTCATGTTTTCTCATTCCTTTCCCAAGCTGCTCATTCCAATGCCTTTAACTCTTATTAAACACGACTACTTAATTACCATCAATCTATTATGCTATGTACTTCACCTTCCACTGACACATCTGATCCCATTATGTGTCTGACCTTTAACGGTCATCAAATCAAAGTCATTCTGGTCAGTTCAGCCTGGGCCTGACACATGCCCAGGTCACAGAAATGAAGGCACAGGGCCTCACATACCACATTACCCTGCCCTTCATTTAACACCTTTGTCAATAGTTTCACAACTGGGAAACTGCCAGATTCTGCCTGGCTTGAATAAAATGCCCCTCCTTTTACAGAAAGCTGAAATAAATAATTACACACATGCTGACTGGCACTGTTTTCCATTTCATTGGTGCCTCTCCACTAGCATGATACACTGTCAAAAATCTTTGGTTGGAAGGTGAGTATATATTTATTAGGCAGAACCCTAGAATATGCCAAGCTCTCCATACCAGCAGTCTCCAGAAGATATCCCAAGAAGGGAAGCTGAAAGACAACTGAGAATGGCTACAGCAACAAGACCAAGTGGGTTGCCCCCTTTCACTGAAAGGCAAATCTACGGAAACATTCTGGGTTCACAGACTTGTGTGCCACTCTCTGACAGGAACAGCTGTTCAGGCTGCTCTCTCTTTAAAATGCTCTCGCTCCACCTAATGAGACTGCCATTTAGAAGGAGGCTCTTCCTGGCAGTGAGGCCTGGTCATTGTTACTCACTGGTAGGGCTTCGCTGGTGGTAAACATGGAACTGTTTTCCCAGACCAAACATGGACCCTCCTTCGAGGTAGCCAGACACAGTGTCTGGTGTGCACAAACATTTCGACTTCTGACTGGACAGCCCAACCCGGCAGTGTCTTCCTCTTGCTTTACTTTACTAATGTGTGTGTATTTTTACCAGCCCCTCTGGGAAAACTGCCCTGCTTTATGGCAACTTGTCACTGACAAGGAATTTCTCATCAAGATTGAAATCTCTGACTATCCCCAACCTTCTAGCCCCTCTGAGTTTCAGAGCTGAGAGAGGAAGAGGCTTGTCCTTGAAAATAACTGTGGCTTTAGGAAGCAGAATTGTGGTTCTTTCACAGCTGTGATGAACAAAACCCACCCATAGTCACCAAAAGGCAACACAAACATTTAGCATGTGAAAAACTAATAGAGTTACTAGAAAAAGATCTTTTGCTTAGACTAATTTTTTAATTTCTGGATTCTGTATTTTCAATTATATGAAACATATCAATTCTGAGATGAAGAAATATCTCTGCTATTTAATTCCCTCTTCTCTCTTTGCTGGTAAAGCTATTTTCACAGCAGTTTTCTCTTTTTACCAGGTTTTGGTACTGTGTTTAATATATACTAAATGTACTTAACAGTTTTAACTGTTGGATCACCCATGAAGCAACCCAACTTTCTAATAATTGTATCAGTTGTCGGGCTGAAACAAGCTCAGTTCTGTGAAAAATATGGAGTTTCACTATGTGGGAAATGGGAACACAAATAATAAATCAGAGAAAAAGACTTCAATCCCATTATCATCTTTCATCTGAAAGACTGAAATTCACAGTCTTTCCACAAATCACTCCCCTTGCTATTAAATGTCTTCCAAAAGACTCTAAATGTCTTCTAAATTGAAGTTAATTGTTAAGGAAGGATACGCTCAGGTGATCTGTCTTTAGGGCTAGTGAAAACATTTGGTAATGTGAATTTTTATTTCCATATAAGACTCTCAAAGCAACTGGCCAACAATCAGACATTATTACCATATCAGAAGGGATAATCTAAAGCACCGATCCCATAATAAATACAAACCTCCCCTGTCATACAATTCAAACTTCTTACCAAAGAAATTTTTTCCTTCCAGAAGCCAACATTTGAAAAAATAATACATAAACTATTATTTGATATACAATTCTCTATAATAGCAGATAATCAACTCTCATTTTATATTCACCTTATGTAAATGATGGGGGTTCTGATGGAGCAAAAAACCTCTAATATTTCCTGGAAATCATTTTCTTTGGTTTAAAATTGGATTAAAGTACCGGAAAGAATTCTGATGAGCAGGACTGAAGTGTTTATAACATCAGAAGACTCTTCTTGCTTTTGTAGTTAGAATACCTTATTCCAGCCCTCCTAAATCTGAAGATATTATCATCAACGATATTATCAGAAAAAATTCTACAGTAGCATATATACTACATAAATTACTCTGCCCAATTAAAAAGTAATAACTGGGAGGGCCTGGGGGAAATAAGTACCCTACTGCTTTAACATACCTTTGTCCTCATTGTGTTACTAATGAAGAGTTGGGCAAATTGCAAAGTCTTAGAAGAAAATCACAACTATCACTGTTCCTCTTCCTCTCACCCAACCCAAAAGGCCTCAGCTCATCTCATTAGTTCACCGAGATAAACTACTCTACAGGGAGCAAGCGAGTTTGCCTGGTGCCCACCCTCCACATCAGCTTTCCTCTCCCTCCTAATACCAGCAGTCTCAAGTTTTAAACAGTAAGCGATCTCTTTTTCTTTCCACTTAAAACATACTTGGTTTCTAGTAACAGACTTCAGAGTTCCCTCTTTTACCAATTATCTCAGAAATACTGGGGTTTTGGAAGGTTCCCTTTATCTGTTCTCTGCTCTTTAATAATCCCTTGTGAATTCTAAGGGTTCTTTCCTTGTTTTTTTTCCTCTCTTTTCTTTATCTGTTTCTCCTCTTCCCAATCTCTCCAATAAGAAGAGTTTTTTTCTTTTCTCTGTTCTTAATTTGTCTCCATAAATATCATATCCTTGTAGATCTATCTCTGCCTCTCTCTTTACCTCCAACAATAGTATGTGAAGATTATGTGTATGCTCAACGTGTCACTAAAACTGCTGGTGTAAATCTGTATTTGTATCACCTTAAAGGAAAACTAATCAATTAACCCTTTTAAACTTGACTTAAAATAAGTTACAGCCACCCAAAACAAGTGATGCACAATCCTTTCGACGGTGCTAATGTATTCTTGTGGAAGGATCCACTGACAGTTTTGTGACAGTGGGGCCTAGTGAAAGCAGGTGTACAAGGCCCAACAAAAATGGCACTACACTGTGAGGTTTGAAGGGAGATGTGAAAATCATTTCATGTGGTTGGCCTTTGCAGAGCCTGGGAGAAATGAGGCAGGAGCGAAAAGCCATCTGCTGCCAAGATACAAGCACAGCTATTATACTTCTCACTATTCACATGACCATACCTGAAAGTGATATGCAGCAAAGTTACCTAACAGTTTAATTAATGCTTTTCCACAGTGCATTAAATACACACTAACATGAGTCAAGCAGAAGAAAAATGCATAGATTTTCACATTGAATTTCATACAAATTGTAGTTTAACCCAAAAAAGAACACATTATTTTTTAAATATACAAAATTGCTCTTCCCCACAATAAAAATAAACATAGAAATCTAAATATAAATTGGATTATAATATTGTGACCCTGATAATGATAGACTCCAATGGCAGCATTTGCAGCTATACTCTTGAAGTATTTGTTGAAATAATTGATACTATTTTTGAACCACATTCCCCCCCTCCCATTTCTTTTGTCTTGCTCTACTTTAGATCCAGTAGTCCTTCTTAACATTAACTTGTGAGATAGACTAATGGCCTTCTCAACCACCCTTTACCATAAAGCACTTATAAATAAGGGCCATTAGAAAATCAGGAGAGAGGACAAGCACTAATTTACAGTCCTAGGAGGGAGCAAAGAAAGCTGTGATTTACACTGCAGACTTGAGCAGGGCTGTGGTCAGGGCACGGGTGAAGTGGAGGCCTCAAGGCCGCCTGCACAGACATAAAGTCCGAGTTCAGGGAGAGCTGGGGAGGTACCAACTCTTTCATAACATTTCAAGGAACAGCTCTCCATACCCAAGGGCACCCCCAGAGAAAACTGCAATCCTTTAGCCCAGGTTTCCTGCTACCTGTGGAACTTCACTACAGTTACTTCTCCATCTCTGAGCCAGGAATTCCCAGCTTCTTGGTATTCTGCTCCAACTGCTGGTTTTACACCTGCTGCAGGGAAAGCCTCAAACATCTTAGCCACATTTGGAAGTAGTTCATTAGAGAGGTTCTAAATGCCTATTTTTAAAAATATTTTTGAAACACTCAAGAGTTTTATAGCACAGAAGAGGCCTATAAAAGTAAAATACTTTGCTAACAGTATATGGAAGGAAAATTTTCAAATTAATTTTTAGTGCACATTGTTGCTTCTGAGGGTTTTTTGTTTAATTTTTATAGTGTTAGGGGTTACACTCATCGTTTTATTGAAAGTTTCAGTTAGGTTTAACATTTATGGATCACCTTTCCTTTGTATTTGGCTGAGGATCCAAAGATGAATAAGACCTTGTCCTGTACAGGAAGCTCACAAAGTGGTAAGGCACAAACAGTTACCTATACACATCATCAAGGTACAGATAAGGCAGCAGGGCATCTCAGGGGAGGGAGCAACTCATTCCATGGGGCAGAGAGAGTGCAAGGGTTATGCTGAAAAGGTGGGCCAGCAAGAGTTCAAACAAAAGGCAGGAAGTGCTCTGAGTCTTAAAGGATGACTCAGACTTTTCCACTGGAATCCAGGAAAAAAGAAGTCCTGGTTCACCTAGAGATACAGAACCAAAGGCCTGGAGACCAGAAGAACAAGTACTGTAGCCAACCAGGTCATCTTGGCTGTTGGGCCCTAAGCAACAGAAAGCAGAGTAGAGAAATGTGTGGCATTATTTATTTTTGGCTGTTCCACATTGATAAACATTCTGTTCTAGGCACAGTTTGACTCACTAGAGCATCAAGCTGTATATAGAATCAGAGTGAATTTCCATGGTGTTTTATAACCCAAAGAATTCAAGGCATTTAAAGAATAATACCATTTCCTCCTCTCCTCTGTTATCTTACTCCTCCTTGGAAAAAGGAGGCATACTTACAATGTTTACAAATAATAATTATATGTTTTTTGCATTTAAAAAAATCTATAAATGCAAGATTTATATCTTTGCTAAAATCATAGTATCATGCTGACAGGATAGTTTCATAATGGAACACAAGCTTAAAGTTTTATGATGGGCTTTGCTCAAGCTTCCATGTAGTTTTATTATTACGATGTGTACCCTCACCTGGAGAAAATCCCCTAAAATTAAATTTGAGGCCCTTCATATATGTAAATGGAAAATGGATGCATGCCCTGTTTTAACCAACTCCCAACCATTACTTCCTAAATGTTTACTCAATTAACACTAAATAGTAAACTAGTAGCTAGGGCTCCTCAGTTGACAGCTTTGACTGTTGGAACAGATGTATTTTAGCTGAGTAAGTGTTCTCAACAGAAAGCCTAGAAAGCTGTGCAACTACAAGAATGTGCACATAGGTAATGCCTTGTGGGAAGGCCTCGCCCCTCCAGTCCTCCTTTGCTGGATTCCAAGCACATTGCTATGAACTATGGGATGGCTGAAGACAAGGGCTGTGCAGTGCTGTGGTCACTCTGCCTCCACCACTGCCACAAAGATCCCTATCCTGGGTTTTGCTACCTCTTTCGTTCACTAAGCAGCGTGGAGTTACAGGGGGACACACTTCAGCACCTCAGTCACTGCTGGTGGTCTGGGCTGCACGCGCTGCCTGGCCATCCATCACTCAGGGCCTTCTGTGAACTGCAGAATGCCAGCTCCCACCGCCAACCCACCTAGAACGACCCTTCCTAGACCCTTGCTAAAGGAGTCCCAGTCTGCTCCTCCACTGCCACTTGAACTGTCCCAGTACAACTGGCAGATGGAGCAAGAACAGCTAGTGAAACCCTCCACACAGGAAGGAAAAAAAACCTGCCGTCTCTCCTTGAATGGGAGAACACACAGCAGCTTTTCATCATAACCCCTGTACCATTTCAAAGTCATCAGTGTCTACTATGTCCCTGAGCATGAGGGAAAGCTAAACCCCAGAACAATCTAATCTCTGGGGGAAAAAAATTCTTTGTTTATGCATAGGTGCAAAACATTCTGGATAAACAGGCTCAGGGTTTTCTGGGACCCGGTATGTGACTACCTTAGAAAGTTACCTGAGTCTATCAAATGCTCCATGAGGGAGTTGTTTGGGGCATTATTCCCATGAGCTTCAGATGGTATGAGGAGAGAGATGTACTGTTCTATACGTTCTGCCCCCAATTTCATCTTCATGACCCTTTGCTCAGCCTGCAGAAGGGAAATCTTCAACCCCACATGGAGACAGGTAGGTCTGGATACTGCACTTGGGAGGCATGTTGACAGCCTCCTCTGACAGCTTATCAAATCTGGCCGTGCATAACTCCACAATAGTGGGGTCCTGGGACTCCACAGAAGAATCCTCAGGTTTCAATTCATGGCCTGACTTCAAATCTTAGCCTAGCCTCAAAGATATTTTAAGATTTTCATACATATGCAGCCAGTGTTCTTCCCAAACTTCACTTAACCTAGCACCTCCGTTACAAATATTTGTGTCACCCAGACTACAAGTACTTGGTGATTCTCTTCACTCACTCACTTTTTGTCCCTCAAATTGATTGTGTGTGTGTGTGTGTGTGTGTGTGTGTGTGTGTACCTGGAATTGAACTCAGGACCTTGCGCTTGTCAGGCAGGCCATTATGATGCCGAGCTATATCTCCAGCCCTCAAATTGATTTTAAAAGAACAATTTTAAGTAGAAAAAACCAGTATCATCTTTCATATGGAATAGTAAAAAGAGTGAAACCAAAAAGTTTTCAAATTCCAACTAAATTCGGTTACCCAGCTAACTTCTGTTTTTGTTGAATAGAGAAATTAACACTTAGGATGTCACATTTATTCTTTCAATTATTGGAAAGACCAAAAGAGAGCTTAAAAGAAATTACTTCACTTCTTAGTTTAAGGCTGAATACTCAGCCCAAGAACCATTAAAGTTAGCCCATTCTCCATTCTAGTCTATACTACACACTTTAGGAAAGGGTATGCTCATTACACAGAAATACAGAAATACAAGGCTGAATTTGTCTGGATTTTGTTGCTGTTGTTTTCCTTCATTTTTCACATTTCAGGGAAAACTGCAGCACTTTGACTTTGCCTCTATCATATACTTAATATCAGTTGCACAAGTCACTGAATTTAGGGGCTTTGTCTACCCCAGCGCAGACCCAGCTGGAACTGAGAGCAAGTAAACACCACTGACTGTTGTTTTTTCTCACTTATTTCTCCCTTCCATTTCTCTAGAACCAAGCTGGTGATAATTTACATATATAAGTATATTCAAATATATTCAAAATAAAACAATATAAAAATCCCTTGGAGATCACATGAGATTCATTCAAATATAGGCTAAAAAGTTCAATGTCACTATCCATTCATGCAAAAGATTCTATTCCTTCACCAGCCATCATCTGGTATCCATCAGTCAGATAACCCTTCTAAGAGCATATAGTATTTATAGATCATTTTACAAATGGGATGACTCAAACTCCTAAGAGGTAAAAATAGTCACCCAATTACAGAGTATCATCTTAAAATATATACATATGTATGTATATATAGAGAGAGATTCCATATTCCATTTTAAAGAAAAGCTAACTCAAAGTCCAAAGAAGTCAAAAGAGTTCCCCAAGACTACAGACAAGAGGTAACAAATTGAAAATTCCAGATTCTCAAGCATATTCTTTTGAATCAAACATTGGTATGGCTGGCATCACAACTCTCATATGCAAACAGAATACTTTTATATCTGACAATATCACCATTACAAATTATGTTCTTCAAATTCTTCATGAAATTCATGGCATCCTACCTCAGGTCATTCAATTTATAGCTCTCTGATTTTTATTTGATTTTCTGAGGCTCTATCTGAACAAAGCTTTTAAATCAAAAGAAAAAAGCTTGGTTAGACTTTGTGAACACTTTGTAGGATACTTATTCTGTATTTCTTGGCTCTATAGCCTCCAACACTAGGTTCATTGTATTATGCGATAGTGTCAACAAACGCTGTACACTAAAGGAGGAAAGCACTGCGTCTATCATCTGCTTTCTATCTCGTGTAGCTTCCTAATCAATCTTTTCCTGTGATAATCTAGGGACTGAAAATACATTGAAAGCAACACAGAATTCTGTGAAGTTACCTACTCTCCAAAGGCATTTTTTTTTTAATCACAAAACAGGAAGTTCCAAGCCATTGAAACTCACCAGTATATTTGCTTGAAAGTCTTCTGGAACAACAAAACGGTACATGCCTATCCAGGCTAGCGGACTATTATAAAAGCAGATGTTTTGCTCACTTCCACCTCAGAGAAACACATTGTCAATTTAGTTAACATCCTCTGGTCGTTTGAACAGGCTTCTCAGGAAGTCAGCAATGATATAACTCAAGTACAATATGATCCTTATGTTCCCATTTATCTCCTACTTGTACATCCTAGCAGAAGATAGATGTGTGTGTGTATGTTAAATGAATTAAAAGAAGAAACATGCTGGCAGCTGAACTGCTCACTCCTCTTACTAAAATGTCAATCCACAGGAGTGGGATTCAAAGAACAAAAGGTGCTTGGAGGGTAGAGGCTTCATCGTGCATGGATTATATTCCTGCGGAGGGTTTGGCACTGACTGCTCCCCACAGCAAGCACATAATTCAAACACATACTCCCCGGGTAGATCAACCACTCAGAAGACAGTCCCCCAAACACATCAACATTCAGTGTCAAAAGCCTTCATCTGCCTTTTCCAATGACTGGCCTCATTGTTTCTTGGTTATACTGACCACGTGTTGGGTCAGCCAGCTCAAAAAAGAGAGGCTGAGGTTCAGGGTCCAGATGAAGGGGGACACAGGAAAATCAAAGAGTTAAGGGGAACAGTGCAGACAGGAAACAAAGTAAAACAGAGAAAGGAAAAGAAAGAAGGTGGTAAACAGTTGCGACCCTGAGCAAAGAAGGTTTGAGAAAAGATGTGCTGGAATAGGGCCATTTAGACTGCCTGAACAGGACCACCCACCACTGTTGAGGACCAGCAGGAGTAAGGAGTCTGAGATGCTCTGTGAGCATTATCATAGGAGAGGATAATTGCATGGCTTACTGAACTAACTTTAAGTCCTCCCAAAACAAATAGGCCTTAGTCACTAAGCTACATTCCCAAGTTTCCAGAACATACAAATATGGGCTGGGGATATGGCCCAGTGGTAGAGCTCTTGCCTTGCGTGCGCAAAACCATGGGTTTGATCTCCCGCACCACAAAACAAAAAAAACAAACAAACAAACCAGAACATACAAATGTGTGTGTGTACACGCGTGCACACACACCTTTGCCGCAACAAGATAAACACGTTTATTAGCCAACATGCATAGGGCAGATGTTATACTTTATTTACACAGGTTTTGAGGTCATGCTCAGTAGTTTTTTTTTTAAGCCAATGTATTCATATAGGAGCATCACAAGTAAGTTATCAAAGCCATTATTAACCTGCAGTCTCCATCCTACAAATTGAAGCCTATCAACTTAAGGAACTAATCTAACTTGATGATAACCAAGGTCTGCTGCTAACAGTCCCAGCAGCAAACACCGAAAGACAGAAGGGCCCCAGCCCCAGTCAACCTTTCCCTCTGTCTGTCAGACATCAGTGCCACCCAAGAAGCACCAGCACTGCAAGGCAGTCAGACATCAGTAGGATTTGAACAAAGGGCCAAAGGTCTCTTTTTTAAATGTCTGTTTGGGGCCCTGCAAACCCAGAATTTAACCTTATGCTACTGGAGTAATGTTCATTTGGGAGTACTTAAACTTAAATTACTCTTAAATCACTCCTCTGCTCTGGACACACCCAACTCTTGGCAGTGAACCAAAGAGTCAGGATACACCTCCCAAGACCCACTGTTCAAACCTGAAACTTGAAAGGCTTCAAAATCCAAAAAGCAAACACAGCTTCTTAATCACTTTTTTAAAAATCATCTGCTTCCTCTATCTCCAGCACTTTGTTTATCGGTTAGGTAGTTCCAAACAGAAGCAAGAAGTGAAATGGTAGACCAGGGTGGGTGTGGGGGGACCACAGGATTCTCTGTGCTACAGCGGGTGCTCAGGAGGGCACAGACATGCTGGAGCGGGCACTTGCCTCCAGGCACGCTAAGGCATTGTCCAGGGAACCGGGTAAAGCACAGACACTGGGGTCAGGTTACTGCTCTGTTGTCAATGGTGTGATATGGGGGGGAGTAATCTATCCTGTTTCCTCATCAAAATGACAATAACAGCAATGTCTAACTTATATGGCTATTTTGGAATTAAATGGATTAACATTTACAAAGCTTAAAACAGTACCCATTAGCATTATTATTAACATTATTGCCATTATTGTTCTTTAATTTAAAAACCATGCATTACTTCCCATGGTCTACTAAAGATAAAGATGCATACACTGGCCCATCTAACCTAGCTCAAGGTAAGAACTATCCACCTTAACCTACCTTTTCAGCCCCATCTTACACTACTTCCTGCCATGCACCATATCCTTAAAACAAAGGCGATGCACCGGGGATATTGTTCACTGGTAGGGCACTTGCCAAGCCTGAGCAAGGCTCTGGGTTCAATCCCCGGTAATGCAGACTGTTCATTTCACTCTGGACAAATCTCACAATTCTCCACCTTGGTTCATAGAGTTTTCTCTGCATTCCCCCACTCTCCATATTTCTACCATAAATGGAACCACCTTTCAGGACTATTCTCAAATGCTATATATTCTATAAGCTTAGGTTTCCAAATACTCATTGAATGTGTAAAATTCTATATCCCTAGTTCATTCATAATGAAACGATACCTATAGTTTCTTGTGTGGCATGGCTTCCAAACCCTTTATAATCTGTTTTGCCCTCTTCTTTATATACTGTGGTTGTCAGTGTCCTTCTTCAAAAGTAACAACCAATATATGTGAAAGACTCTAAATATACTGACTAATCCAAAGTATAAAGGGGTGGATCATTTTCATGATTGATTTATTTCTTTATTGCACACTAATATGATGCCAGCTCTTCAGAAGCTGCATAATAGCGCTTATTCATATACAGCTTCTGTTCAACTAATTACTTTTCACTTGAAGTTGCTGTTAAGCCATCTCATAATTCTGCAATTAATTTTTTTAACTTAAATGAACAATTTTACATTTATGTCTACGTAGGGCAACTTATAGGTCACAGGGCAGAGTTCCAGCTTAATAAAATAATTTGTAACATACTTCATTATCTTTTGTACTGCTTATATCTCCCAGTGAAGTCATCTGAAAAACTTGAAAAGCACTCTATCTGCGTCACGGATACCGATGTTAAATAATATAGGACAAGGGCAGATGATTGCAGCCATCTACTGGAGTCTCTCTGACTTGACGGATCCCATGGACTTAGATATGGCTGTTTCATCAGCTGTCTGACTCACTTGGGCCACTTTCATCATCTTATCCTCAAAGACATAAAGGAACTTTGCAAAACGCTTTCTTGAAACCAAGGTTTTCCAAGTATCAGTCCCCTAGTAAGAATCTTTTTAACATTGAGGGCTTTTTTGCCACAACAGACATGTTTGTCTCCTACCAATTACCATTCTTCCCTAATTTCCAAAACAACACCTCAAACAGAAAGAAGAAATGGGAGCCTGATGGGGAAGGCTCACAATTGAGTTGTAGGAAGAAGCCCAGAAATCCTAAGCAGTCCAGGATGTTTGTTTCACTGAATTTAAGGATTAGAAGAACTTCTCAATACAATGCTGCCACTCCTTAGCAGTTATAACTGCCAACTAGGAAAGTACACCTCCTGGAACCTTTAGACTTTCGAAGATTCTTATTCTTGTCCCCAGTTGGCCTTCCACATTATATCTGGTGAGCCACACAGCAGACTAGAAAGAACGAAAATCTCCCAGGCTATTTCCTGCTACTTAGGAGAACTTCAGTCAAAAAAATTTCATGTTCCTTACTTGGGACTTCAAGTACTGAGACAAGCATTTCTCCACTCCAACCATGATCCACACCTAACAAGTTATCACGTGCTCAACTAGTTTATAAATTTTTAAAACTATTTTCAAGTACTACATGGACTATTCATTATATCAGTGAAGTCTAATAGCAGTGGAGAGCTCACACATCTGCTCCAGCACAAATCAATGCCTGCCTGACATCAAGACCAGGTTTCCTGGTGTGGTTGACATGGTTAGTTGCCTCCCCAATTCACTCCATTCCTCTCTCTTTGTGCTATGTGTGTGGGATTAACATCTGAGGCAGAGTTGGCTAGCTGACACCAAAGACCTATGCTCCCTTCCATAGTGTGGAGCACATTCAGGGAAACAGATGCCTCACTAAGGGACCTTCTCACACTTCACACTTCCCTTGACCTAACAGATGCCATGTGACTAGTTCTCACCAATGAAATGTGAACAGAAGTGATGTGATGCGTGTCGTTTCTGCGCACAAGCTGTCAAGAAGTGCATGTGTCTTCTTCCATTATGCAATAACTTTTGGAGACCTGTACTGAAGATGAAAGAACTTTTCCAAGACAGTAAAATCCTGGGCTCCTGAATAACCTCCTGCAGATGAATTAGTCATTGGGATTAGCAATGCCCCTAGTCTACAATATCGCTGAGAAATAAATGTTTATTGGTTAGGCCAGGGATAATTTTGGATTTATCTTTTTAGCATGTAGCTCTCACATAATCATACAGTATCTTCCAAGCTCCCGGGATGGGTTCTGATTTGTTCCGGGGATGGGTATGTATCCCAGGTCTTAGCCAATCAGTGGATAGTATTCTTCTAGCCAGAGAAGTGTCTTCAGAAGCTGAAATATTGCCTAAGTTAGCCCAATTGAAAGAAAAATTTTCAGTTTTTTGAATTCTTAGAGAAAAAAATGTTCTCTTATGCTAAATAAGAAAAAATGTAATAAACTATTTTGCATTGATGTAAGGATGAAGCTAACACACAGAGGAAAGAACTAAAAAAATGTTGAAAACAATAGAACAAGAGTACTGAAACTATCCCTGAAATATAATCTATATTTAGTTTTCAGTTTCATAAGCTAATACATTCCCTTTATTTTTATGCCTGGATAAATTTTTCTCTATTAATAATTAATATTCTTGGTATAGTACATTACATACAAAATTCCCATTATCTATGTAACAAAAGAAAGAATTAGAAGCAATTACAATGTTAAAAATATTTCAAAGTTTATGGAACCCCACGTACATACTAAAATAGACTATGTAATTGGCATATCAATGAAAAATTAATCAAAAACCCCAGTATTTATACTTACAAGGTTTGATTGAAAACTACAATGCATTTTTAAATTTTTTTAAAACGATACACTGTCATTAATTCCCTGTAAAATACTACTCATTTTGAACACAATTAATTCCATTGTTCTTGCCACATTCTGAAGAAATTCTGGAAGTGTTTTTTTGTGAGTGTCTTTAGCTGCACTACTGTGGCTGGCCTTGATGTCCTGAACTGATAAAAAAAAATTATCTTTCATGGTCATTTTGTCTGTGGGGAAGAGCCAAACGCCTCATGATGCCAGAGCCATTGAATAAAATGGATGAGGAGACACTGTAATGTTTTTTAAAGGCTGCTTATCCATTGGATGGTAGTTGAAAGACGCATTCACTGAATTTTTTATCAAATCTCATAAAGACATGTAGGAAAAAAGGACTTCAAGAACTGCTTTAGAAAGTGGCCCTGCCTGGCAAGTGCAAAGTTGTGAGTTCAATCCCCGGTACAAAAAAAAAAAAAAGTGGCAAGAACAGTGGGATAAGTGTGTTGAAATGATAGGGGTGTATGCTGAGGAGGGTAAATGGCAATGTATCTTTCACTGTAATAAAAAATTTTTATTTAAATGTGAACTGTATTTTTCAGTCACCCCTTATATATCAATCACAATAGACTAAGTCATATTGTAGTAACAATTAAATCCAAAAATCTCAATGGCTTTTAACGAAAATGTATTTCTCTCTGATGCTATGCTATGCTATGTGTCTCATTCTAAGTCAGCTATGTCTCATCTCCATATTTTGTCTGGACTTAGGCTGCTAAAACTGCCTCCATCTGGAGTATTCCTGCTCTTGTAACACCAGGAAAAAATAAAACACAGTAAGTCACATGCTAAATCCTAAAAACCTCTATAACATGTATTAGAGCAAATTTGGAGTCACATGCCCAGGAAGCATAATTGTCCCCCAGGAGAGAAAGTAAATACATAATTCAAATATTTTCTTCAAAATTTTAATTTAAAAAATTATTCAAATATTTTCTTTGAACAATAAAAGTCTGCCACAGTCTCTAATGCTGAAAACACTAAATTATCTATTAAAAGAATAATCGATAGACTACAAATCATCAGATTATTACCATTATTGGCCCACAAATCAGAGGCTGAAAATAAGTCCATGAAAAATTGGAATAAACAAGGCTGTCAATAAATGAGGATTGACAAATCTTCTCCAAAACACTGTCTCTTACTATTCCAGATAATTACTACTAAGGAACTGGTCTCTATTGACCAAAAGAGACTAGAACCAGTAATAAATATTGATTCTTTCATGGAATTTGAAGAGAAACCCACCTATAGAAACGTGTTCACCTATCTGTACTCCTCTCATATGTGACTGGGCCTCTAGTAAGGCATATGGTCACAACAGTAGTTTCACAGGGAACATAAGACACAAAGGATAATTCAGAACAATTAACCTGAGGATTTCAAAGTGCTAAGCACTGTCCTAATATGACCTCACAGAGACCTCACAACATTCCTGTAAAGGAAGTGGTTCCATCTCTTCTTTTTTTTTTTTTTTTTCCATCTCTAATTTGCAGATACGAAGTCCAAGGTCACAGAGTTAAGTAAAAAGCACAGATTTAAACATGTGTCCTGCCTCCAAAAGCAATACTTACCGTTAGTCAAGGTTTACCAGACAGAAGAACAAGCTCTGAGCTCACCAAAATCATGTGGAAGCGATCCTGTGCTTACACGACTCTCCCTTGCACAACTAATATGCACCTTTACGAAGCAATTAGAGAGATTCTGAGGGCATCACACTCAACACAGTCTTCTACAGAGGCCATGAGCCTTGGGCCTACTCCCCGAAGCCCTAACAGTGCCATCCAAAGTCTCCACGGCACTAAAGGGGTAGAAGTCTTCGCATCCTTGCCACTTGTAATGCTAAGGGCCACTCCAAGAGTGGTGTTAAAGGAAACAGGTTGGAGGCACAAAATGGAAGCAAATCTGTCTAATGATCAGGAAGGCCTCATTTGGCAAACAACCCAGACGAGAGCAAGATTAAGGAGTCAAGAGACTAGGTTCTAAGGTCTAACGGAACAGCCTAGATTCGTACCAGTGACAAGTAGGGAAGTAGACTTATCTCAAGACAGGGTCAGCTGAAAGACAATTAATCAGCAAACCTATGGTTCTAATTGTGTAAGCTCAGATCTGAATGAGTTGGCACTTCTGTGTGACTTTAACCTCACTGAGCCAATATACAGCTGCACTTTCCAATGACTAGGGCAGGGGGAGGAGGGTGCCCTGCATGCTTTTCACTAGTCTTTCATTTCCCCCACAAATCAGTCCTGAAATATGGGGATTTTATTTGACCATGTTAACTGTTTCAGTACCAACGTGGATGCCATTTTTCAGCTAACAAAGCACTTTCCAATGTATTATATCATTTGAACCTCATGCCAATTCTGTGAAATATTCTCACTGCCGCTCTACAGATGAGAAAATTGAAGTTTGGCTACTAAAAATTTGCCCAAAGTTTCTTTTTTGGTACCAGGAATCGAACGCAAGACCCCACACTTGCCAGGCAGGCACTGTGCCGCTGAACTATATCCCCAGTCCCAATTGCCCCAAATCTCATAGCCAGTGGCAAGGGAAGAATTTGAATATAGGTCTTTAGACAATAGACATTGCCCTGAGGAAAGAAATTCATAAATAAAAGAACAATTGTGGACATTGGCAAAGAGGAGCACCCTGGAACAGAGAAGAAAGTCCATCTGACAGCTGTAGAATTATTTCAAGGAGAAATGAAGACAAATTGGAATTAAGCTCTTTTTTAATTATGCATTTACCAGTGATCTGTCATTGAGAAAGAACTAATACATAGAGTATCAATTTTCAGTAAATATAAATGGCAAATAAGGAATTTAATGAATTGCAAATGACAGTGTTTCTAAGAGTAGTTATCAATCATGAGTAGGGGCTTTCCCATTTATTAATCATATATTTCATTTCAGCAAAGAATCTAACAGAATGGCTTAAAGAGAATACGGGGGTGCTGCAGATGGCGTCTGGGGAAGGTAGGCATGCAAAATAAAACTTCTGCTTTCTCCATTTCAAACTGAAAAAGAAGACAAGAGAGAAGGAAAAACATTTGCAAATGGGATTTTAAAATGGTCGAATAACTGATGAAACATTAAGAAAACTGCAAATTCATCAACTGCTGAGTAGATTCTTGAGCCAACTAACAACAAAAAAAGTAAAAGGGAAAGAATTTCAGCCAGAAATACAGAGCAGTTTAACGGAGACAAAAGAGACAAAGGCCAACTGCTGGAAAAAAATCACGTAGCTGTGGGCTCCAATCTGCTGCATGTGGCCAAATTACCCTCGCGGGGGAGCCAGTATATTCCCAGTTTCAGGTATTTTGCCTGGCCAGAGTTTAACAAAGGTTTTTTAAAAAGTGTTTTCACACTCCCTTCCCCTACCTCATCCTCTGCCAGGCTATCAAAAAACCTAGTAAGTCTCTTTGGTCAACTAAGTGATTTTAATATCTTTATAAACTCTTAAAAGTTTGTTTGTTCTGAGTGTGCCAGTAAAACCTCCAGGCAAAGGATTTAGGGCAGTGTGAAATTATCAGGAGCCTGAAAATCTAACAGCATCTCTCAAAGCTATAGCAGAAGGTGTGGCTCAAGAAAAGGAACATCTGTCATTGTGAAACTGGAAAGAGGGCTGCAAAGGAGAGCAAGAAACATCCACAAATGTAACTGGTCGATCAAATTTAGTCCTTCTTCTAATTTTTAAATCATCAAATTATTTTACCCACTTATACCACAGTAGAAATGTCTGCAGCCAACTCAGAAGCAAACCAATTTGCCATTTTTCTCAGACAGACTAATGATTCAACTTCTCATTCAAAATAACATTGCATATTTATGAAGCTGGAGTCTAATTAAATTATATCAGTCATCAATCTGATTTTGTCAAACTTCCTTTCTATGGAACTATTAATGAAAATATGTGAATTCTCAAATATAAATGTTTAAATATTGAATTATTAGCACGCTTTTCTACACAAGCCCTCTATGAGTACACTAGATTTGTCCCTCTTGCCACATCTTCTCTCTGCTGTGTATCTATGTTCTGCTTCCATGTCCCTGCCTCTGCCATCCTGTCTCCCACCTCTCCATTCCCATAGTCCAGAGGGCAGAAAATGAATGAATGAGTAAAGTGTGAATGAGCAAAAACCAATCTTGTTAGTACTACCATTTCCCTCTGCTTACTTTCAAAACAGAAACTTCATAAGAGAGAAATAGGTCACTTATAAAATTATTAAAAGAGTCCTTCATCCAAAGTCATTCACCAAGTAGAGGCTTTAAAAATATTAATGGAGGAACCATGACAACTTTGGCCTGGACTTGGGCCTTAATCTCTTATGGGTTCAAAATATTGAGCCTAGCTTTCAGAATGTAGCTTCCTAATTCATCTCAATGGTTTTTAAAGAGCTTTATAAGCCAGGTACCAAGGCACATGCCTGTAAATATCAGCTATTCAGAAGGTTTAAGCAGGAGGATCATAAGTTCAAGACTACCCTAGGCAATTTAGCAAGCTCCTGTCTCCATAACACAGGTACCAAGGCAGGGCTGGATATGTAGTTCAGCAGCAGAGTGCTTGCTTAGTATGCTTGAGGCCACAGATTCAATGTCCAGCATCAAATTAATCAATTAACTAATGAATTAATTTAAAAATAAAATACAAAGAACTCTATAGTAGAAGCAATATTTACCACAGTGAAAATGAAATTAGTAATTTCAGGGTAGTGAAAAAGATTATCATTAACTAGAGATATTCAAAACTCTCATAAAATAAACCACAAGACTTACTCTGGCAGCAATAAATATGTACAATGTGGCAGCTAAAAAGTAGGTAAACCAAGGAGTTCTCACCCCATTTCCACCCCTCTAGTGTGGGTGACCTAGAAAAAGTCACCCTCATCTTCCCTATATTAAGCCCCAACTGTAGAATACAATCAATTTTCCTTTGCCCACAGTATAGCAGGCTATAAAGGACCCCTTGGGCTGTACTTCATAATACTCAAAACACTCAGGTTTTGGCAAATAAGAATGATTTGGAAAACCCATTCCTGAGACTAAAATATTACATTCTTGATTACTGTCATTTAATACTTTAGATTCATCTTACACCGGTCTCATAATAAAAATAATTATTTAAAACTCTTACAAAAACATGGCTTTAATCTTTTTTTTTTTTTTTTTTCCAGCACTGGGGATTGAACTCACAGCCTCACGCCTGCCAGACAGGTGCTTATACCACTGAGCCAAACTCCTGACCCTAGTTTTTTGAGGCAGGGACGCACTACGTAGCTCAGGGCGGCCTTGTACTTGCATTGTAGCACAAGCGGGCCTCGAACTCACAACGCTCCTCCTACCTCAGCCTCCTGAGTGCTGGGATTAAAGGTGTGCGCCACAACGCCTGGCTTCTTTAATCTATTTTTAAACAACTGAACCACCTTGTACCTTTGTACCTGATTCAAAAAATACTCTAAAACATAAATGACCACTTTTGAGGGGAAAAATAAAAGGGAGTGATTAGATTAAACATCACTGAACTAAACTCTAGAATTCAAATGAAATTCCTCAGGGGATTTGTGCAGTAGTTAATAATTTTGAAATATACAGCTAACAGTAAAACTTAAGGAAGGCCCCTGAAGTATCCAAAGATATACACAAGCACGTGTTTTATAAACACATATTCACACCTTTTCACTGGCTTAGTCCTTACTTGCCGTAAAGCCCTTCTCCCTCACTGTAAGTGCACACAAAATTCTGTGTTCCTTCACTTGGGCTGTTTAGGTGTCCATCTCTCTGAGCTCAACTAAATCTCTGGAATGAAGGGACACACTGACTAAATGTACACTCGGGTGCAACTGAATATACTTGCACTATCCAACAACAACGAACCAGTTTATTTAATGAATTTTAATGTATATGAAAGTGAGTGACTGATAGCATTGATTAAAACCAACCAGGCATAAAGGCCCTGGCATTCAATGTCCAAACTTACTAAAATATAGCATAATACCAAAAATCTCAACCTGAAAATCTACTCCTCTGTTTTTCAATACTTCAAAGTAGACATGTCTTTTTCTTTAACTTTTCATTTTCTAGCTTCCCTACATTCCTTCTCTGGAATTCCCAGATTTCCCCTTGCATAGGAAGGTTGACAGAAACATTTATATTTGGGATTCTAGAAAAGTAGCTAGCAATATTAAAGTGCTGTCTCACAAAATAGCTGATGATCTTGCAGTTATTTGGGTTGTTTTTCACTTTTGTTGTGGTTGTTGTTGTTGTTCAATCTGAAAAATATCATTGTTCCTATAGAAATGGCCAGCAGATCAAAATGTCAAAAGGTGCATCAGAACTCCCACATTCTCCAAAGATCATCCACTCAGTATGATGAAGCCTACTCACACATGACTTTTCACAAGTGGAAATTTCTTGCCTATTGCTGCTACAAAAGACAGAAAGTCACAGGCAGAAAGCAAGGTCATGAAACTAAGTACAAAGACAACCACACCCACAAAACCTGAAAGGAAGTCATACATTAAAACATATATAATCTGGAAGAATCCCCTAATCATCGTGTTTGGAGCCCTCAATGGTAGAAATTGGAGCCCCCAAATATCTCCCTATTCTTTAACCAAAATGACTCCCTTCTTTCTAGTTTCTTTTCTCCAGGACTCACATTGTTTCTCTTTTGACTGAGTTCCACCTCCAGATACTCTGATTTCACTGATTTTGGGATGTACAGTACTTTTAAACTCTCTAAGCAATTCTACAAAGCCACATTTCAAAGTCACTGTGTCTTCTTAATTTGTCCACTGCCTTCTCCCCTAAAATGAAAAACAACCTCCCCCTCAAAAGAGTATATCTGAGAACTCACTGACCCTGTCCTTATTTAAATCAGATTATTCAATTATACAACCAGTCAAATACTTTGTGACAAGGCCTGAATTATTTGGATATTAAAACTAAGTTGAGAATGAGTGAACAGAACTTGATTTCACAAAAAACCAAAGATTTGGAAAACTGTGGCTTGGTTTTCTTGCCTTAAAAGTATGCTGGTAGGCTGGGCATGGTGGTCCATGCCTGTAATCCCAGCACTCAGGAGGCTGAACCAGGAGGATTGCTACAAGTTTGAGGCCAGTGTGATCTACACAGTGAGTTTGAGGTTAGCCTGGACTACAGGGTTTGTTGTCTCAAAAAACAAAACAAAACAAAACTAAGCTGATAAGCTTGGGCGAGTTTACAATCACAGTACATTGCTTAGAAAATGGAAATCTGAATATAGCACCATCCATTGGTAAATTTTAAGGTATAATTAGCCTGTGATTTCAGGCAATGAAATAATGAAGTCATTCACTTAAAGAATTGTTAAGTTCTCTATATAAAACTAAAATCATAATGTGATAGAAAACTGTATCTTATACTCTAAACAACTACTGTGACTATAACAATATGAAATGTGCTGATTATTGTTACTCTCCTATTGGCCTGTTGTGAAATTCTGTTTTACTTTAATCTCTTACTTTTTTTCTGTTTAAAATTTTAAAAAAATTTTTTAAATAAAAAATAAAAATAAATAAAAGAAAATCACTCTGGTGGGAAAAAATGAAAGACAGAGATGACTAGCCCATGTCATAAAGAGAGGATTACTCATGTAAATTACAACAAAATTCCTCTTTATAAAGAGCTGTATGAAATCATTTAACTTAAGGTGTCTTCCATCCAAAATCTTATTACCTTTTATGATCCTGGAATGCCCAGGCAATATGATGTTCCACTTGTACTTTTGGATAGGAAAAAATAAGGCATAGAGTGTTTAGATTTTATTCCTGGTGTCTGGTGTAAAGAAGATCAAGGCTTGGATCCTGGCTCTGCACTTAGAGCTGTGAGAGAACAGCTTACTAGTATGTCTCCAGCATCTTCACCTTAAACAAAGACAACAAGATCCCCACCTAGAAAGCTGTGTAGATTAACTGCAATAATGCATGAAAACTCAATAATCTTAGCTAATATTATTACTTCTTGTTATAAATTATTTCCATTGTACAGATGAAAAAACTGAGTTACAAAGAGGTTAAGTAACTTGTCCATAATCACCCAGCTTGGTAGTGGTAGAGTCAAAGTTTTGACATAAATAATGTAGCTCCAGAGTCTAACCTCTCACCTTGACATTTTCAACATTCTCTAATTTCCAGAATTTAAATTTGTACAGTACTTTTTGGTTTACAAAAGCTTACACATACTTACACCATCTTACCTTAACATTGCCAGTCTGGAGGAAGCCAAAACATGACAGAGTTAATTATTGTTCTTCTTACATTTAAGGACGCTAAGGCTTTGAATGTGAAAACCCTGCCAAGAGTGACTAAGCTGATGAGCAGCAAGGTTGGGGCCCCCACATCCTGACTCACTAGACAGGATCATCCACCAGAAAATATGCTCAAAGGATCCAAAATATACCTTTGAGATGATCACACTTAGAAAAATACTAGCCAGTCTTCAAGGAGAAGAGGGCCTAAAACACTTCTTAGAACATTGCCAGTGAGGAAAGTTATTAGTTATAATCAAGGCTGTATAATAAGACATAATCAAAGAGACAGACAAATCACTTTGAGAGTAGTAGAAGGAAACAAATGGTCAAATTCCACACACCCAGGAAAACAGTGTACAAGTCCTGGCTGACGCCACAGATTCACATAGAAAGCTAACTGAGGTGCAGCTTGTTAGATTGTATTAAGTATCAGACTATTTTCATTTCTTGAGGGTAAATCCTTGGTGATTGAGATTACCATCACTCAAGGACAGGAAGAGAGATCTGATATACAGATCATGAAGCCCATTAAAAACTCTACACACATAATGCTTTTTACCTTGACATTTCCCATCCTCTTTACAATCCACCTACACAGTATCTCTAAGTCCAAGAAACAGATGCAACACTGCTTCATGAGTCAAACATCTATGCTAATGTTTTAATGTTGCAGCACTGGCAACAAGATTCTCAAATCATTAGCATCTTATGCATTTAAGCAAATGGGGAGTTTTGCTCAGGATTTCAGACTGTACTCAGCAGCAAGGATGTTGGACGTACTGATTTTTCTGCCAAGCCCAGTGGCTGGAACATTGGCTTGGACACATACACACAACTCAGCTAGATGGTTGGCAAAAAGAGCTGGAAGACAGAACAGTGCTTTTTATTCTCATTTCTGATTTACAAACAACAAAATCACATGGTAGCTGGAGACATAAGCCGCCACTTCTCTGAGATCATGTCAGTCTTTGGATAGCTCTATCTTCTCCTGGAGAAAAATTGATCCTAGAAGCCTTGCATGCCTTTTGTAAACATGAAAACTTCAGTTTGGTTATTTTGATCAGATCTTTGCTCTCAGAGGGAATTACAAGTGGCAAGGAGGCAGAGGAAATTCTTTATGATCCTCCAAAAAGAACTTATTCTTGCATAATGATGAGAAAGAATATGAAAAATGCACAAGGGATAAGACACATTAAAGTTTCTGAACATGGGGGTAGCAGTTTGCCCATCCAGAGACCCCAGGCTGTGGGCATCTACTGATATACATCCTGCACCTTACTCAGTTACTATGAGCAACATTTTCCTAACAAATGTGAGGGTGGACCTTTCAGAAAACACTTAATTGCCCATCTAGCACATAAATGTTCTTCATACTAGGTATCTGAAGATTCAGAATGCAGCTTTAGAAATATGTCTTAAAAAACAAACACATGTAAACTTTAAGCCTTCAAATTTGAAACATATATGTATTTTGTGAGTTTATGTGTGTGTAGGTTAAAGAAATCTTGGCAAGAAATATGTGAAGGGATGGGGTTGTAGCTCAGGGGTAGAGAGTTTGCTTAGCATGACTTAGGCCCTGGATTTCATCCTCAGCACTGCAAAAAAAGAAAAGAAAAGAAAAGAAAGCAAGCAAGAAAGAAAACGAGGGTACACCATTTGCCACATAGTATTGTTCAGAACATTGTAGTTCAATTGGAATAAACCTATTACCCTTATTCTTGCATTTATCTTGCTGTATTAAAAAACATCCATTTATGTATCTGTTTCTCCCAATAGGCTGTAAGTTCCTCAAGGGCAGGAAACATTTTATTTCTCTTCAAAAGTTCAGAGCCCAGAATAGTGCTTGTCATGAGCTTTTTAATAACTATTCAGTAAATATTAACTGAAATGAATTATGGGTCCAGAAATCCAGTATGTTTTTCTGATGCTGCTACAACCCACTGCTTATAGAGAGAACACAAAGGTTTCATCCCATCCATAGAGGATGATGCACAAACATCTATGTCCTGGCTCCGAGATTGGACAATCAGTTAAATGTATACAGGGTATCTGTAATTCACTCGATAAAATAGAAATAAATCTTATTTATATTGTATCTTGTGTGTCTGCCTGCAGATAGTGAATGAGGCAGATGGATATGCCTATTGTTCTCCAAGTGTTGGTGCACCACATGTCAAGTACTTAGTAAACATCTTCCCCATTTAGCTGTCTATTCAAGTTTTGCCTCCTCAGAGTTTTTCCAGTCACTTTTGGAGGAAGGCCCTAGCCTCGCTAGCAAGTGGCACCACTTTCTTCATGACCCAAGGTAATGTCTGGAAATAGAGATCTCTATATATTTATCTCCTGCAGAAGGTGAGCTCCATGTGGGCAGGGGCCTTTTCTGCGTGGTTTACTGCTGCTTTCTTTTCACCTATAAACAGCTGTTGTTGAACGGATAAGCAACAGTCACCAATAGCAAGCATTTATAAAGGGCCTGGTTTTGTTTTCAAGTATCTTGAATGAAAGCTTCATTCACATTAAGATTCAAGTAATTTAGTGAGGCAGGCAAGGACCTCTAGATCTGATGGGCACTAAGAGAAATGAAGCATAGCATTATTTTCAGATGGAAGGCCCCAAACATATGAAATGGCACTGAAGCTTGTCAGTTATATGGCTTCAAAATATTTGGAGAATAGGTAGGCATAGGATCAAGTTTTCCAAGCTCAGGAAACCACTTTGTAGTCATTGATAACCAGTAACGGGTTCATGGCTATCTTTGTCTCCATTAATAAACTGCTGTCGGGGCAACCGTACATTTGTCAAATGTTGATTTCAGTATTTACAGGAAACAGAGTCTCCAGAATTTTGTTCATCATGCCTTATGTGTACTAGGCACACAATAACTACTTACTGCCTCAATTTGATTGATTTAACTTAAAATATATTTTGAAAATGTTAACTAGAATAATGCCTCCACGGAATAACACATATGCATCCATATATACATAATATTTATATATATTATGCTCCATATTTATATATATGAATTTGAAACAAACATTGTACTCTAAAGAATCGAAATTCTAAAACATATTAATTATATTAATTTTATTACTAAATTTTAACTTCTTGAGTGTTACCTTTTTCAAATCTAATCTAGGATTTAAAATCTAATCTAGTATTTTTAATCTAATATAATCCAATGAGTTTCAGTAATAAGCAAAGTAGTTCCCAGTAGAACCAAAAGTCAACTATTCCTTTTTTTGTAAACCTCTGTGTAAAGAAATGTGTTGAACTAATTTTTTTCTGAATTTTTATGTTTAATCAACAACACTGTTGCCAAAGAAAACCACTTTTCTGTCTCTCCTGGTTTATAACTTATAATCAAAAACTGGAATTTTGTATTTGATGGGTTTTAGTGTGTAACATTACACTGTCACATTTTTTGTGCTAGAGTTAAAAGAGATAGTTTCCATTATAAAAGTTTTCCCATAGTCTGGCTACCCAGTGAAAAACATTTTCCTATAAAGATGGTCTTTCCAATTCATAGGTTAGAAATTATTATGGGTATTTTTTTAAGAATATCAAAAAAGGTTTTGATAAGCTTTAGGTAAATGGATTACATTCTGGATTCAATTATTTGCATCAGTTGACTTAAGGTATATATGCAGGATAGGGCAGCGTAATAATAATGTACCATAAAAACAAGGATATCACAAAAAAAATTAAAACCTCGAAACCCTGATAACTTGCTTATCCCATTGGAGCTTTGTATATTCATTGCACCTACGGCCTATTCCAAGCAGCAGGAAAAAAATGGAAATGGGACATAAATATGAGGTCTGAACAATTTGGTAATCCTGAAATACCACACATATATCACAGTGGATCTTAAAAGATGTACCTTAGCTCTACACTTAGACCCTTGATCCTCCAGGGGGTAAAGATGCTTGGAAACATGATCTGTCCTGACAGGGTGAGGCAGCCCTCTATGACCTCCCCAGACCCCTGCTGTGCCCCTGTCTCAGAGGCCAGCACACTTCACCCTGAACCGCGAGCTTCCTTTAATTGTAGACTTCACTTTCATTTTCTCTCAGAGTCCTGTTTTTGGGGAATGTCTCAGTGTGTTGTGTTATGAAAACTGGAAACTACTCAAAAGTCAACCATAGAGAACTAGTTCAATAAAATGTGCTACATCCAAACAATGGAAGACCAGTTGCCTTTACACAGAATGGGATAGAGTGACATGTACTGACATGAGAAAAGGTCTGAGGTATATGTGAAACTTTAAAAAAGAAAAAGTTGTGGTTAAAAAACGTAGTAAATTTATGTGTATATACGGGCTAATATATTCACAGGGGAAAATCCTTCAGGACTTTAACACTAAAAGATCAACAATGGCCATCAGCAGGCAGTGTATGACACAAGGAAAAAATGAAGGAAATTTCCATTTCCTGTATAATACATTCTTATAGTTTCTAAACTATATATAAATTTTGTAATTAGAAAAAAAATAACATTCCTAAAGTAATGAAAAGAGATTGATTTTAAGATCTTATACAATACTAGGGTGAATCAAGTCTGGACACAGAAGTTATTTTTTATGACTGGAATTTAGAAGTCCATGAACTACTGAAATCATGCAAAAATCTTTATGGGAAGAGGCTTCATATCTTTTACCAGATTCCAGAAAGGGTATGGGACCCAAAATACGGTCACAAATCATGACGCTCGCAGAAAGCAAAATAGTTAGAGTACTCTATCCCTCCATTCATTTTTATTCTCGTTTTATTATGAAACATTTTATAACATTTAACTTTATAGTTCCTATCTCAGGTGAACTCTATAGTCAGCATCAAATACAAAAGCCGCAACTCTGACTCTCTGCCCTCATTTCAAAGAGGCTCCCATTGACTTAAGAGTAGTTCTAATAAGACAACAAGAACTCACATCTGGCCAGCATTGATGAAAGAAAACTCCTAGGGCACCAAAACCCTACAATCATTCAGAGCCTGAGTATATTTGTCTGAGTCTTATTTTCTCCATCAAGGTGAGATATTTGTGAAATGAGGGGAGGAGGTAGAGGAGTAGAGAGAGGAAGAAATCAGGTTTTCACCTCAATAGAGGAGAAAAAGTGGGGAGACTGGAGTTAATTTGATCTCTGTAAAAGAAGATTCAATACAATACAACGTCCTCTGTCAGCCTTAAACTAAATCTTTAATAATAAATGTGCATTAAAATATACAGAAAATTCTTGTTGCTGTGCTTTGTATTAATACTTTCTAAATTTGGCTTAGGATTTATTCAAAGTTTGGATTCTAATGACTTTTTTAAGATGAATATCTCTAAAGTCCTATAAATTATGTAAGTCCACAAACTGACCATCTCTACCTTGACTCCACTGACATTCTCCAGAATCAGATCTAGTGCAGAATTTAAGATCAAGTGTAGATCAATAATAATTTGTGATGTAAGTGAGGCTATGGGTTATACCTGCACTGGCAAAACGAGGAACATTATTGGTAAAAATTAGGAATAACACTCTACCTTCCAAATATGCTTTCCAAGTGGTTTATCACTGTCAAAACAGGTCAGTTGTGGATTTAATAAGTGATTATCGGATATCCCAGAGTTCTCCTGCTGACATTATCTAACTGTGCAGGTTTCACAGGCAAAGAAAGTGAAAGGGTTCACATAATCTACCAAAGCTCATCACTAACTACCAAGCACTGCTAACTGCCATATGCAAAGCATAGTAGTAGACAAAAAACAGAAATGGGCTCTGCTAGAGTTCTGTGGTTTAGTCAGGAAAATAAGACATATACCATGAAGAAAAATAATTTATCATAAAATGCCAAAATGATAATAAAGATAATGCTAAATGATGATAAAGATGATATTGGAATGAAATGATATACATAAAGTATGGCTCCAGGAGTGATCAGGAATAATCATGAAGAAGAGTTTAAATGGAACCTTAAAGAAGGAATTAGATTTTGATGGTCAAGGTACAGTATGTATGGATAGATGTACAGAATATAGCAACATGAAGGCCACAGGTAGAAACACAGAGGTAGGTTGGCAAGAGTGAAAAGAGCAGAATGAGGGCTAGGTATCTGATAATTCACTAGTAATGGTCATGAACACTGTTCATCACTACTGAAAATCTTCCTCTATAAGCATTACATTATCTGATAATTTGCCCAACATTAGTTGAGAGTGACAAGTATTCATTAACAATTCCCTTGATTATAGATAAGTGATTTAGAATCCACTACACTGGTATTCTAGCTCTATACTTTGTTCTCTTAATCCGCAGGACTTAATTTTACCTATCAGTCATCTACCACCTCTTCTAGAAATACAACCCATGTTAATAAACACTGCAAGATATGTTTATTTTCAGATATTCCCTGGACATAATTAACCTTCCTGCAAGGGGAGTCACCCTTGTCAAATAATCCAATCATCCCTTACAAACTAATTTTTCTACCTTAGGTTTAGGTCTTTCAAATCAGTGAGACTTTTCAGAGACAGATATACTAGACATGACATCTGTATCCTCCTAAGAAAAAAAGAGAGAACTCTTCCTCTGAATACCCCACAGTAGCCAAATCACCTCTCCCACTGTAGAAAATCACAGATGACTGCTTCCTAATGATCTACTGTCCAACTCCCAGCCCACAAATCAAGGAACAGTTTGAGTGAGAAATAAGAAGATGGTGCCCAGTGGCTACAAGAGGAGAAGCAGACGTTTAAGTTTCTTTATTAAGCCAATTAGTGATGAGCAGGGATGGAAGGAAAGAAAGACACAACATGGCTGGGAAAGACTATTTTTCCAGATAAATGGCCAGATATCAGATTCTATAATAAATACTTCCACCTATCAAAACACACACAGACAACTTTGAGATGAGGGGGACGATGAAGATCTTAAAAACACAAAGTAGTATTCAGGAATCCTCATGAATATTATAAAATGTTGGAACTTTTAAGGACTCCTAGAAATCAACCAATCCAGGCATTACAAATTCACCTTCTATGAACTGTATACTGAGTCAAAGGCATTTAATGGGGCTCACAGAATTTTTTTAGTTTAAATAAAAATTTTAAAGTAGAGAAGATTCACATAAAAAGCCAGATCTGTGACTTCTCTAAAAGACTGGAAGACCTTGCAGCACAGGGCTCTCTTACCCAAATGGCAGCAGTGAGCAGGGGTTGAGGAGTATCTGCCACCTTTGGAGAAGACTTGACATGCCAGCCTGCCACAGTCCCCACCACTCCCTCCTGTTCCGGAATACAAAAGCTGGGTGCCAAAAAATGAGCAAAAATTGCAAAAAAAAAAAACTTAAAGCTTTCACCCAACTTGCTTCATTCATATATCGTGCCTGAAAATCCCTGTAGGCATTTGAGTATACAAGTTCTGCTACAACCCAATCCCATCATTTAGGGAGGAACAACTCAGCCAGAGTAATACAGTGACTTACAAACTTGCTCCATTAAAGTTAAATTTTCATACAGGGGGGATTAGAGTAGAACAACAACTGATACTCCTGAAGAGTAAGTATTCTCAACTAAATAATACACTAGTATTATTACCTCCACTTCACAAACAAACATACCCAAAAATGTTCGTATTATTACTCTCAATTCATAAGAGGCATTCAATAACTCAAAAATGACCTCACTTTTCAATCAGGGATCAAACCAGATTCAAATACTGATTGTACATCTGAAGTATTTCTGAGAGCTAAGAATACAACTTGCCATGCACAAAGCCTACCACATGGAAGACTTTACCGATATTTGTTAGGAAACTGTCCATCACCAAAGCCTACCAACAGCTACATACAAGGACTTTCATAAATGTCATCATTTAAACTACAACATCTGAAATTAATTCCCTAGAAATATTCTCAAACAACATTAAAGAAGTTTTAGTCCTTCATCTCATATATAGTCATTGACCCCTAGGCAGGCGTTTACTATGAGAATAAAATCTCTTTTGTAAATAAATTTCTTCCTTAGAATTGATATAAAACTTAGTAGTCAAGGATTTGCTGAATGTACAAATCAAAAGCATGTTTGCTATTGAATAATAGTTAAAAGCAAAATAAAAAGTAATTCAAGAATGAGCACTCCTGAAGAGTCAAGAATTTGATTAAAAATTCACATGCTTTCTTTTTCTGTAATGAAACAGTTCTTTAACGACAAAACAGCTTTTATAGTAATGCAGAAGAACACAGTTCCAAGTAAAACACTCTCCCCATTTTAATCATGGCTATTATTTTTCAAAATGAACATGGCTGAGGTCATTGTAATCTATTTCAGGGTCTGTATGGGTTGGTGATATTTTTTTTCCTTGGCTTCTCCACGTTACCAGCTAAATGTTATGGCTTTTGTTATATGCCCTTTCAAATCCCATTTTTTAAATAATGTACTTTACACTCATAAATTAAAGTAAATTTCGCTTTCTTAGCAACTCCAGATGAAATTCACACTTTCAAGAGGACTAGAGATCATCTTTTTAAAAAAAAATCAAATTGGACTTTTTAGAAAAACTATGCTCCCAACTGCAGGAAAACTCTGTGTGGATGTTCAAATGCTGAGACATTAATAAAATTGTAAAATTCATGAAGTTCTTTTGACTAAAGTGAAATATAAGGTGTCAGAGGCAGAAAAAAAATACCCAGAAACAAAACTTCATATATACATTTCTATACCTGCCTTTGGAACCCAAGAATGATGGGGGAATCTACACACAGATGTTGACTCGGGACTCACCAACAAAGCCCTCTAAAGGACCCACTGTGCAAAATTACCAAATATGTAAAGGTGCTAAATTTCCACCTCAAGTCTCCAGTGAGATGTGATTAATATTTTACTGACTTTCTGAACTTAGCTTAATTTTTTTATTATAATTCACTATCAAGTCACATAATATAGCTCAACAACTCTACCCACCCCTAGATGAGACACTGGCTTTCCAATACATACATATTGTGGAAATCTGGCTATTAAAATGCCTTAAGCTCTGTTTATTTGTTTGTTTGTTTTTTTAAATCAACTTGCAAGGCCAATGTAAGATTTTATGAAAGAGGTGAAATCATTCTAAACACAGACACACAATGAGTTTATTTATTTAGAAACTTGTTAAATAGAGTCTGGGAATTCAAATATTCAATGTTGACATTGTACAGAACTGGCCAGGAGCCAGAACCCAGTCTCCAGAGGGACCCATTGGACAAGGAATTCAGGCCTTTCTCTCCCTCCACTTGAGCTAAATAGGTAGAAACCATTAGTTATACCCACAGCAATATCTGAACTACACTCAAATTAGCTGCCCAGCCGGGGCACTTCAAAGGAGAATAAGTATGTTTAGTTCTTTAGTGCTGAACTAGAGCAATATGTCACACTTTTGAAAGAGTTTTGTAAACAGTTTCTTCCCTGTACAGAAACATCTCTGAAATTTCTTGTACCGAATGTAGCAAAGGTAATTACCAAGAATTGTGTTTTTTCATTTACTGGGGTGGGGAGGGTAATACCAATCTTCGTGGAAATGAGGGATCTGGAAGGAGAAGCACTTAGCTTTCTGTCTCCCTCTCTTGTTTTCTGTTGGATTTGTTTGTCTCCTTTTTACTGTCTTCCCTACACTTGTCCTCACTACTCAGCCAGTTTCCTTGTGAATTCCCTGGTAAACTCAGAAGGCTAGAAGAGTGGGAAGGGAGAAATCTAATTTTAGAAAGAGAATGATGGCTAATGGAGTGGGTAAGTAGGAGAGAAATAATGATTCATACTGTGCCACCCAGGAGAAAAGAAAGGCAGACCCCCCAGACTATTTTGCAAAGTGCCTAGACAGCATCTGCCAGCTGAGGAAGAGTTAATCACTACTCCAGAAAAATGTGCCTGCTTCCTTAGATTGTGACTGTCCCCTCCCACCCCATCTCTTCCCCCTACAGCCCCTCATTCCCCTGCCCTGTGAAGTTGGGAAAGGGTCTGCCCGGCCAGAGAGAATGAGTGCATCCTTGAGTCTTGCACAAGTGTGTTCCTGGACCCATTTACACAGTGTAAATGTGTATGCAAGCTCAGGTATGCATGAATTTACACTGTCAATGCATATTCTCCTCTGAGGCTAGCAGTGCACCGGGCATGTGGTATCCCTGACATTGGAGTGGCAAGATGACTTTGGGCCAGACTTCTGTGCCCTGAGCTAAGGAACCTGAGGAGCCAGGTGTGGGGTTGCTTTTTGCGGGGAGGACAGAGTGAGCACTGACTCCTTCCCCTCTTGGATCTCCTGCCCCACCCTGAGGCCCCATGGGCCCTATTCTCAGCACCAGGCGGTTTTGAGAGGGGGCTTGGGAGGTGCAGTCAGCTCTCTCGTGAATAAGGCTCTGTCCCACACTAGGTACCTTGGAAATGGGAAGAAGAGTGGCCAGAAATACAGAAGTCAAGTCTCTCCACCTCAGGGTTGGCTTCGAGAGGAGGCGAAGTGGAGAGATGCCTGAAGAGAGGGGGCCAAGATATGCATGTTGGGGCAACTAGTCAGTGCTCTCTTGCCCTTCTCATCCGCAGAGGACAGAACCAAGCATTCTCAGCTGTGGCCTTCCCTAGGTCTCCTCTGCAGCCTTGGATCATCTGGCCCCAACTTCTGAAAACAAAGTAAAATAGACTCCCAAACACTCAGATATTTGAAGAGAAACTGCCTACAAACTCATTACCTTCGACCCAAAGAAAAAAAGAAAAGAAAGAGAAAGAAACCAAAAATGTCGTAGAATGACTGTGCTGATTTCTACTCGGTAATCGTCTGTCTGGTGAATGTCTGTGGGCAGGGGCAGCCAGGCCCAGGGTGCAGGGAGAAGCCTAAACTGAGAAAGCCTGGGAGCTTGGTTACCTGGCAAGCAACATGTTCACTCACACTCATACATGTTCACATGCACACCGTCGCCAAGACCCGAGGTTCCTCAGTGCCTACAAATAAAAACCTAGGAGAAGAAGTGTAGCTTTCTAGTCTCGCTGGCTCTGCAGCTAATGAACCATCCCCTCCCACAGTGTTGAGGAAGAGGGTAGAAAGCAAGGCGTAATTAACCGTCCCCTAAACACAGATTTGGAGGGGGGAGTGGAGACATGAAACATCGAAATGCTCCAGGAAGACTGTACTCAAAGTGCCAAATGCAATAAAGAAGCCCTAAGCCGTGGTAATGGTCAAGTAATGGCAAATAAACTGCCTTCCTAGAAGGGGCCTCAGCCTCCATCGGGAGAATGTTTTTCCTCCTCAAAAGCAGTCTGAAACAAACAAATAAAAGTACATTTTAAAACTTAGCTCTGTTTTAATCCGAGTTTCTTAAGGATGAAGGAAAGCCTCAAGTAAGGTGACACACAGAGTGACCATCTGAACTGGGCATGTATTTCCTTTTTATCTTCGGTAATGACTGTTAAGGTGAAGAGTTTAAGGACAGGAGAGAGAACAGGCATTTACCTTTCCTACTTCTGAGCCTGTTTTCATAGAGATCATATGTTGAAGTAATAAGCTCCACACACAACCTCGAACAGTCTTCTGCATCTTTACAAGACTTTTGGGGGGCCGGTAGCTAAGGGGGTGACTCGAAGCAACTGCTTCATTGCTGTGATTGAAATCCTGTGGCTGTCACTTTGGGGAAGTAGGGTGGGGGTAATTTCAGTGTTTCAGGCTTTAGATAGTGCTGGGCAGACCCAACCCCACTTCCTTCCCATCCATCAGGAGAGTTGCAACTGGCATTTCTGGCACAGCCCAGGTGCTATTCTAGCTGGCCAAGGAAACGGCTGGGAAGTCTCCAGCACCGCCAGAGCCTCTTGGCTTTTATTTTTCTTTTCTGAAATATGGAAATAAAAAAGTCGGAGGGGTTAGACAGCGCCTATGTTGATCTTGCTTTTCCGTTCTTTATTTTTTAATTAAAATTTTAAATCTTCCCATATGCTTACAACGAATTTATCAGCTTAAACAACTGTGTTAAAAATAGAAGCCTCACAAGTTGCAAACTGGATTGTGCGTTCAAGTTCAGTGTAACTTGGGGGGGTATTTTCAGGGTATGTAGTCTCTGGTCTCCATCTATAGGCTTCTGTGCCATAGCCAAGAGCAAGCCAGGATTTATGGCCACCAAAGAAATTTACGAAAGACAAGAAGAGTAACACGCAATCGAGAAAACAACGATTTTTACGTGATTTGTTTCCACACTGTGATATTTACCACGATAAAGGCAGATTTGTTTTTTATAATATGATGGTCACCCTGCCTCTTCCTAATCCAGAAAAAGAAACCAGAGCAGACCGACAAGGCAGCTAAGTTTTCGCTGGATGATTGCACCGCAGGGGTCACCAACCTTCTCAGCCACGCGCTACTACGGCAAAGGAAATAGCGCTTTAAAATACAAAAATCCGTAGTTTAAATATGATTTCCTTTATTACTCAGATTGTAACCGAAAAAAACTGCCCGGAGCTGCGCTTCTGTCTTAGAAAGGCAGATGCAGCACCAACAGCTGGAGCCCTGTTAAGTAAGAACCTGAGGCTCAGCCGAGCAAAGTTTGTCGAGTTGGGATCTAGCAGAAAGCCGCAGCGGCATCCTTACCGACGCCGGAGACAAAATAAATGCCTCCCACCCGTTGAACGACAAGATCACACACCAGACTCTCTTTCTGGATACTGAGTGAGCTGTGCGTGCGAGAATAGTTTACTGCAGCAGTGTTCAGTTGCTTGGCAATAAATTGAAAAAGTTGCTCAAGAAAATTCGAAGTGTTTTGTGTTCTGCTTTCACTTTGGCGGATGCCTGGCAAAGAGGCGCGGCAAGAAGACAGGCTTTCATTTCACAACTCAGGCTGGGCTGAAGCAAGCTCTCCACCCCCTCCCCACAGCACACACACACACACACACACACACACACACACACAGCACCCTCACTCCTAACCTTTAGTCGGAAATTGAAGCCCTCCAGCTTCCAGGCATATGTACATTTATTCCCCCTTAGATGAAAGTAAAGACACCAGGCTCACTTAAAGCAAACAATACTACTGGCGCGCTTTGTCACTGCTGCAGCGAAGTGAAGTGAACAATACTCCAAAAAGAAACAGATGGATTGATTATCCCCTCCAAAAAGAGCCCTATATTTGGGTTGATCCCTGACGCCAAAGAGAGAAAAATAAAATAAATATTAGGGAGTGTGGGAGTGCTTGGGTGAGGACTGGAAGAAGCACTGGAAAGGCGCCTAGGATGACAGCATCTCGCCGGGCTACACCACGGAGCCCCACCGCCCGCGAAGCCAAGCGCGCCGAGGTGCCGCTGCTTCCCTACGGCTGCGTCCGGACGCCGCACACTCGGTTTCTAACGTGCAAGGGACAGGAAGGGGAGACTGGAGACTTCACTGGGCAAAAACACGCCACCTACTCCCTAGCTCTCATCTCTCCAGTTCACAAACAAAACAATTAATTAGAGAGCTCTGCCTCCAGCCAGTGCAAGTGTGAGGACGAAGGCGGCCTGTCTTCCCGAATCAGCTCCCGGCCGTCCCACGGCTCCAAGCCGCCCAGGCCCCTCAGGCTCAGGGGAGAACCATTTGAGCCAGCCCAGCCCCGTCGCCTGCAGTCCCGGCTGAGGATCGACTCGGGTCCGACCGGGTCCTTTCGGCCCGGGAAGGCTGGATGAGTCACCTAACACTTTTGCTGACAAAGTGGGGGATGGGGTCCCGCGCGCGCCCCAAACCCAAGGGCCGTCTCCCGCGTGACCACGGCTGCTCAGCGCCGGCAGGCAGGGGGCGCCGGGGAGGATTACTGACCCGGGACCCCAGCTGCACCCAGAAAGGGAGCGGGAGACTCAGCCGCGCCCTCTCTGTGCCCCTACTCCCAGGCAGCCCGCCCCCTGGGGGTCACTCGGCACCGCGCTAGCCGGGGGTCCGCTGGTCGGAGCGCGCCCTCTCGGCCTCTTTATCCTCCGCGGCTGTCGCCGCTGGCTGCGCGCCCTCCACTTCCCGCTCTGCACTAGTTCGCTGGGCCTCCTCTCTCCCCACCTGCCCGCGGCTCTGACAAGCCCGTCGCAGCGTTCTGTCGGTGCCCGCCACCACGCGATGAGAGCGGCCCCCCCTTTGTCTCCCCCGCTCCCCTCCCCAGTCCTCCAGCCGCGCCGCGCACGCCTGAGAGCAAGACCGAGCGCACAGCGCCCACTACCGCAGCCGCGGCTCGGCGCTGCCCGCCCGCCCGGCCGCCAGTGCAACTTCCAGCGGCCGGCTCGCAACTTTTCCCAACTCCGCCGCCGCCGCCCGCCGCCGCCGCCGCCACCGCGGCTCCCTCCGAGCCTGCCACCCGTTCCAAACCCCAGAAACAAACCCGGGCTCGAAAATGCTCCCTTCCCCTGCCCGCCTCCCCCTTCCAGCACTCCCCCCTCCTCCCACACCCGGGACTAGCTGGTTGGCCAGAGGCGACTCTCCCCCGCCTGGGGGGACGGGGAGGGGAGGGGGAGACTCTCTCCTCTCCTCTCCCCCCACCCCTTCGCGCTCACTCTCGCGCTCTCTCCTCCCTCCCACCCTTGTTTTTGCCACCCCCACCCCCACCCCAGGGTTGCCACAGCTGGTGGATGTGCAGGGCTGAGGGCTGCCCGGGCTCCTCTGGCGCCCAAAGCAGGCGCGAGAGCGCGGGTGCCTGGATGCGGAGGTTGGAACCGGCAGGTTGCTGGGGCTGCGCTGCGCCTGCCCTCCACCCGGCGCCCCGCGCAAGAGGCAGCCCGCGCTCCGTCCCGGAGTCCTGGAGACAGATATGCAAGATGGCAGAGGAGGGGGAAAGCCAATAGAAAAGGGATATTGCACCTACTTGTGGCCAGTTTCCTTGCCCTGCCTTTGGATCTCATGCTGTGCCCAGTCCTGCAGCCGCTGGTGTGTGGTTGGGGTTTTTTTTTTCTTGGATCTTTTCCTTCTTTTGCTCTCTCTCGCTCGCTCCCTCCCTCCCTCTCACTCTCCTCTCTCTCTCTCTCTCTCTCTCTCTCTCACACTCACACACACACACACACACACACTTACTTCCACACACTCACTCTGTCTTTCCCTCTTTCACTCTCCCTCCCTCTCCCTTTCTTTCAATCCACACTCGCTATCTCTCTAGCATTGTCAGTTTGGACACCTTCGCACATGCGCGCTGGACGCCCCTCCAACATCTCAGCGCCGCCAAAAAAAGTTTGGAGCGATTTATCACTTTGATTTGGAGATCTTGTCAGATGGCAATCGCCGAGGAGGCGGAGAAAGGGAGCCACGGGGAGGGCGGCGGGGGGCGGGGAGCCAGCGCGGGGAGCTGGAGGGGAACAGACACCTCGCCCAGGGGGGAAGAAAAGGAATGAAAAGGCTTGGGCAGAGGATTGATTCCGTGTTGGAATCACCAGTAGCCTGTGTTATAACTACTATTATTGGTGTTTTTCCCGACATAAATTGTAGAAAATTTTCTATACTATCCGTGGAGAAAGCGAGAAGTTGGGGAGGGGGGGTTCAAAATAAATATTTCCTCTACTAACGAACTAGGAGACAGGCTGAATCTTGGCGAATCAGTCAGGAGAAAGTGAGAATCATCTTGAACTTGAGAACTCTGCTGCTAAGTCTGCTATTGCTACTGAAGCTGCTTACTGAAGCTACTTGGGCTTCCGCTTTCAGGATTGGAAGCAAAATAAATGTTTCTTTCTTGGTTTTAGGTGTAATACCAGTGTTTGATGCTGTCCTTCGAATATTTCAGTAGTCTGGTGCCAGCAAATAGGAACAATCATTCTTGATTTCCAGGTCCGGGCCAGTGCGGGCATATGACACCCAGGACCTCCTTGCTTTCCTAAGGTCGGCTGTCACCTTCCCGGCCTCCCCATCGCCGCCCCGGGTCGCCTCTCGCTGAAGCTCAGCCTGCCATTTTCACTCACTCACTTAAACCTACAACTTCTGGGGTCACAAGAAGGAGGAAAAGAAGGGAAACTGCCCTCATACACAAGCGCCCTAAAAGTATACATTGTTGAAATTTGTTTTAATTACAGGATTTACCAAGGAAGTGGACACGCAGAAAGGAGGGGGTCTCCTAAAGGAATTAGATGTGTTCAAGGTATGAATCAATCCCAAATCCGTATAGATTTTCTTTTGGTACAGCCTCCTTGCATTAAACAGTTTTGTTCAATACTTTCCATGTGCTATTTATGTTCCCATTAATATCTGTTGCAAATTCTGCCAGACATTATAAAAGAAAATTACAATCTTTTCAGTCTCTCTTCTACAATACATCTTTGATACTCAAATTAAAGGAAAAGAAAAAGGAAAGCTGATCTTAAGGCATGGGATACCAAAGATGGGAAAGGAAGCTGGATCATTAAGAATGCCCAATTGCACCTGTTGGCATTAATGATCAAAACTAGGACAAGGAGTGTGAGAGTTGATGACAAAATTCAATCCAAAGGACTTCAGTGTCCAAGAGAATCAAAATTTAAAGGATACCACCCTGACTGAAGATGCCTTTTTTTTTTTTTTTCCTTCAGAGCTGTGTAAGTCTGGTAGCCTTTGGCTGTAAGATACAGATCCCTGGAGAAACAAGCTACAGGTCCCAAGAGAGACCGATGTGTAACCTTGAAATGTGAGGAAGGGAAGGGGGGAGTAAAAGGGGGAATTATACAAAGCAGGAGCGAAACAGCTCCTGAAAGAGGAGGCTCTGCTGCCCACTTGGACTAAAATTCTGTCACCCCCGCCCCCGCACTAAAGGGGCACGTGGGTTGTTGTTGTTTCAGAACTCCCAGTCTTGTTGCTTCGCACATACAGGTGAGCATGGTTACACATTTGATATGTGCAAAAGCACCAGCCACTGCATTCTGTGTGGCTCTTCAGAGGTCTGCAACTCTTAAAATTTCCCCCAAACACAAATGTATCCGTTCCTCTCAGTTTAGATGGAGTGCCTTCCCTCTGAGCAGTAAATCTGGGAGTCTAGAGTCTCTGGAAAGGATACAAAATCTCTAGGAAAACAGGCTGGACTGGTGGGCAAGAAGTTCTTACAGCTGGTCTGGTCAGTGTGAGGGACTCGGGGGAGCACTGCCCAGAAGACACAACACTGGACCATCCTAGCTGCCTGAACCTAAAGGAAAGGAGGTGGAGTCCACTGAGCCCTGGCACCCAGGCTGCCGTGGGCAGCAGGAAGTTCTGCCTGGGACTTTTCATCTCACCTGCCCTCCTCCCTGAGGAGCTTTTAAAAAGAAAAAGGAGCTGCCTTCCTCCCTCCCCTACACACTTCCCGTTAATTCCTGGCACCCCATTCCCCAGGGAGTCCGTCTATATTTGGGTTCCCTTAGAGAGGAATAAAGAGGTCTGGGGGAATTTTCTAGGAAAGCAAGGGATCATGGAACCAAACCCTGAGATTAAATATAAGATCCACATGTGAAACTGGGCTTCTTGTTTCTGCTGAGAAATTACACACCACGTGGTGGGCTGGAGGGGGTCTGTGAAGGGAACTAGATGAGGTGGAAGACAGAGTAAATCAAATCAGAATCTCCGAACCCCCAAAAGCGAAGGTCCTAGTGTGGTCAGTGTGAGGGACTCATTTCCCTAGAAAGACGTGGGGAGTGAGTGAGATGCGGGCAGAGCACCCTCCCTTTTGATTTTTGAAACCCCGGGGTTGCAATCAATTCAGTACAGGAGTCTTTCTCCCTGATCTTTCTAAGGTTTTGGAACACAAAAGAATCCGAGCTCATCTAACTGAAATAATAAACAAAATCTTCTGTATCCCCAGGCTAAGGCACTGTGAACAGACAAGGCATCATTCTTTTAAAAATGCATAAATAAATAAGTATAAATATAAATATTCACAATACCATCACTTTTAAATTTTCAAATCTTAAAGCTGGATTTCTTTTCCCTTTTTTTCTTTATTTTTTTTCCCTCTGTCTCAAGAATTTGTTTTCTTCTCTAAATGTGAGTTAATAAAAAGAACTAAAGTGTTAGCTCACGTGTGTTTAACCTAATGGAGCAAACGCCCAAGAATAGCCTCAGCGCGCACTGCCTGCAGCCTCGCGGTCCCCGCCAGTCTGCCAGGCGAGTTCCCTTTCCCAAGTGCCTGGACCCCGTCAGTTCCACCTGTCCCCAGTCCCAGCCCTGAGATCCGAGCAGGTGACTTTGTGTCGGCTCCCCTGGAGTTCCCGACACTCTCTGACCGGTCATCTAAGCTATCGCTGGCCCTAAAGAAAACAGGCCTCCAACAAGTTGTCCAAGCTGCCTTAGCCGCCGTCCCCCCTACCTCCCGCCTGTGCTCCCCCTCCTGAAATTCGTTTCCTTGGGAATGAGGGGAAGTCGCTTGGGTCCTAAAGTCTTCTCGAGTTTCCTCCCACCTAAGCGATCATCCTAGAAGCAGTGCCTTTTTGGAAAGTCGTTGAACTTACAGGCAGTTTGGGTTTGATTGGGTTTGGGTTTGGGTTTGGGTTTGGGTTTGTTTGTTGTTTTAAGCAGTAATTGGAAGGTCTAGATGGAAATTGGGAGCAAGTTGTGAAGAGGAAGACAGACAAGTATATCCCTTCTCCAACTATGTTTAATTACTGCTAGAAACGGCAAAGAACCGATTTTCAATGCATTACATGCAACAGGACATTTTCCTTTCCTCGCATAATAATTGAACTAGCCCCACAGTATCTTTGGAAGAAAGTTTGAATTCTTTATGGAGGTATTTCTTGGCCTATTGTCTTTGTGCAGTGAACTTTACATCGTGCTATTGAATCACAACCTATATTCTCCTGGCTACCAGCAAGATTAATTTAATCATTGTAATGCAATTATTAATACTGTTTACCCAACGCTGGGCTTCAGGTTGGCTGTTAAGAAATTAAAATCTCGCTGGGTGACCAGAGCTAGGCAGGGATTTCTTCATGTTGAAATGAAACAGTCCTCTTTATTTAGTCTCAGAGCTCCAGCTTTCGGCCACCGGCTCAATTAGCCAAAATGGAAACAATTTTCATTCATTGCAATAACTCACTGTTCTAGAGATCGCTTTCAAAATATACACTTTATTATTATACGCTGACCTCGGTGGCGTGGAGTGGCAATAAAAGAAAGAGGCAGGGAGATCTATCTAGCCCCCTTAGGCTATAATTATTAGAAATTAATTGGGTTCAGGACCCTGGGTAGCCTAGCTAAATTAATAGCTTGTCTAGTGGTCTAAATCCGAATTTTCAGTTCACAGGAGAGAAAGGGAGAGAGTCACGGACATGAATTGCAGACCCAAGGGACGCCTGAGTTTACTTGCAAGACACTGATCTATTAAATAGTGTCCAGAATACATTTGAGTTGGACAGAGGGGGACGGAGACGGAGGGGGCGGGGGCGACATGAAAGAAAGGAACAAGATGAGGAGGGAGGCTGCGAGTGAGCAAAAAAGGTCTTGAGTTGATTTTATTCGATTTTTCTTGTCTGCATTGTTTTCGGGAGGGGTTGCATTTAGGGGTTAAAATAAAAAATAAAGATCCCGTGTACTCGGAGCTGTCGTGCCGGAGTAAAAGTGAAAAGGGAGCCTTAGGCAAAAGGAAATTACTGCGAGCCCGCGTGACCTTTCAGGGAGGTAATCAATCAAATGATCAACAGGGATATTTATCATCGCTCTATAGGACTACTTCGCCCCGCTCGGGCGGGGTGGGGGTGGGGCGCAGGAGGAGGGTGGAGACACGCGCGCACTTGCACACACTCACAAAAGTTTGAACAAACCCGATAAGCCTCAAGACAGAACACGTAGGCTTTAATAAATGTTGAGACTGCTGGTTTTGTTTGACATCCTGGGAGAAACGCGCACACTCCTCCACGTCCGCGGGGGCAAAGGCGCACATCCCGGCATCAGTGGCTGAGCGGAGGTGTTGACTTCAAACTGTCCGCCGCGCGGTGCCTGGAAAGGGCGGCTCGCGGGCTCCGCGCGCTTCCAACGCCCGCGGGCCGACAGCGCCGAGCAGGCTTAGCCTCGCTCCCAGCTGGAGGAGGGGGCGAGCGGGGGCTGCGGGAGCGTCCTAGCCACTCGCCAGGCGCGCGGCCTCGGGGCTCCGGGACACCTCGGCTTCTCCTCTTCCTGCGAAATCCTCGCGCTGCCAGAGGAGCTGCAGAGCGCGCCTCGCCCCGAGCCGGCCCGGCCCGAGAGCTAGAGGCGGCGGCTCCACGCGTTTTCTGCCCGGTTACCTTTCCTACCTCGTAAAGCTCTCCGTTTCGTAAATCGCGTTTTTGTTCCCGGGTTTCTTAGCAAATCATTAGGGTTAACAATCTTGCTCCCTCCCCCCGCCCCAGCGTCGCGAGTGTACACTAAGGAATTGGGGTGGTTGCTGGATGATGATGATGATGATGATGATACAAATAGTCGGTTTCTAATCTAAACTCCCACCCAGCTCAGGGATTATAATCAGCAGTTCCTTAGAGACAAGGTCGGCTGATGACTGGCCCACGGGACCGGAGAGCTATTTCCCGACGGGTTTATGAAACGCAAGCTGGGGTGATGCGAGCCGCCTCCCAGGTAGCGAGCCGCGGCTCCCGCGGTGTGGGAATGTGGGGCCGCGCCAGGGCTGCGCCAAGGCCGCGCGGGTTGGCACCAGATGCGAGCGAGCCCGGGCTGCCCCGCCCGCCGCTCCGCTGGTCGCTTTCCTTCGGCGCCGCGCGGCCTCCTCCCGCACAGCCTGGTCTGCGGCGCCCCCGCCTGGCTTCCGCGGCGGCCGCTGCTCGGCGCTCCAGCGGCGTAGGCTCCAGCTGTGCACAGTAGCCGCCTGGGCGTGGGGGTGGGAAACAGCTGGAGCGCCCCGGGGAAGCACGGGTTGGGTGGAAAGGAACCCAGCAAGGGGGATTATGAGGCGAGCGACTCCCGGCGCTGCTACTGGTTTAGATTCAGGAGGCGCAGCTTCACGGGCCCAGATCTCTACCCTGTGGGAAACGGAGCTGCAACAAGAAACCAGACTGCTGGTGTGCGGTGCCCGGAGTCCACTTCAGATCCCTTCCACTGGACAAAGAAGCACTTACGAAATTGCTTCTAAAGTTAAATATGCGTACAAGTCACCCGGGGATCTCGTTAAAATGCAGGTTCTGGTGCAGTGAGTCTACAGTGAGGCCCGAGCCCTCTGCATTCCTTAACATGCCTCCAGGTTAATCGAATGCTCCAGGAAAGCGTGGTCCGCAGACCAGCACTATCAAGCATCAGTCGTACTTCATCAGAAATTCAAAATCGGCATTTAAAACACGTGATTCGCTTAACAGTGAAGTTTCAGACGCTCTGCCCTGGAATGTGCCTGGCTAGATTTTCTGTCCTTCTGTCTTTTTAGATCAGCACACCTCCAAGATGAAATCTCATTTCAAATCCCTTAGAGAGGATAAGAGGCAGTGAACCTAACATTTAAAAGCTACATCTCATCTGACCCATTGTAGAATCCCTGGGACCCCATATCCATTGACCTCTGGGTTTAGGGGCCAAGTGCCACTGATGAGACTTTTTGCATCCTTGTCCCGCTTCCCTGTCACCCCTCCCCCCCAGTGTTTTGTTCCCAAGTCTATGGCATTTATTTCTCCTTCCTTACATTAGAGGGGTTTTGGTTACACATCTTCCTGCTCCTGTCAGTTGTGGGCATCTTGAAAGACAATGCCTTAAATTCTCCAAGTTTTGACTTTTCATCTGCAACATGGAAATAGTCATTCCTTTCTGCATAAGATTAACATTAAAATGTTTTAGAAGCCATAGTTGCTATTGTTTTTAAAAATAGAGTATTCAGAGTTCAAGGCCGTTATACATTATAAACAAACTCTAAAGAAGCAAGATAGAATTGTAAAGACCATTCAAGTTTCAAATCCCAATACTACATTTTACCAGCTGTGTAGCCTAAGGCAAATTACTAAGCTTAGCTAAGCATCTTTTTTTTCTTGTGTACTATGGCAATAATTATACATACAAAATGCCTACCACAGTGCCTGCTGCACATAGTAGCAATTTAACAAATGGGAATGTTTAGCAGTCCACGCTCTAATATTCAATAATTTGGCAAAATGTAAGGCTTCCAGAGTGAATACGTGTGCCAGGGGTCTTTTTCATTTCCATTTGTAAAGAGATATTTTTTTTTTTTTTGCCCCGCAGACTCTCCTCGAATAAATGAAGCAGGAAGACCTTGAGATATATAAAACTGTCTCTTGCAACTTACTCTTCACACTGCAGTGTGAATGGGTATGTGTGTGTGTGTGTCTGTGTTTCTGCGTGTATGTTTAACTACTTATTTTTAAGGGACTCTTGTGTATCTATATACTGGAAAGTTAGTTTCCCAATACCTAGCTGCTTTCAGTATAAGTCAACATTACCCTCGGTTCATCTCACACAAGGAGAATTCAGTTCATCTCCCAGACAGCCTGAAACAACAGAACCTGGGCCACCTGGTGAGGGCCACTGAAACTTGCTGACAGATACATTGCTCCTCCCCCAGCCTTAAAATTGCAAGGTTTTTTCCAGAGTACATACAAAGTTGGTATTTGAAGATGTGTAATGTTTCCTGGCTACCATGTTCCCTCTGTGAAATGGAAGTCACAAAGACAATTCGAAGAGAAAGTGATTTTTAATAGAATAAGTGTGCTTTTTTAATTCTTCTTTTAAAAATGCTTTTACATGTTTTTGTCTAGTGTTTTTTTTAATTTGCATTTCCATGAATCTGATTGTTGCCCTTATTTTTATACATCAAACTTTGATTAAATCTAGATCCCTACCAGTAAATAAAAGATTTGTGAAATTTACACATAGAGCACTTTAAAATTCTCTAATCAAACAAATGATTATGAGTGACATGAAAAATATCTACACAAAATCAAAGCAAATTAATTTGGCTAATATACTTTAAAACATACATTTGGTAAAATTTCCAAGTCTTTTTAAAGCGCATACTGTAGAGCTGATGCTTAGAGAACTTAGAAATGAGTCTGCCTTGTAACAAGATCCTCAGTACTCAATAACTTAATTCCCTTGACCGGAGTCCAAGTCAGCCCCGGCAACCTTCAAACTCTTCTATGGAGTGAAGTCCTATAGCCATGACAGAGTGCACAATACAGGTGTGCCCTCATTTATGAAAAGCTACATCACAATGTTATTATTCACTCCATACTATTTGATTAAATAATGAGTTTCCTTGGGACATTTAAATGATTTGACTTTCAAAAACTTGATTTATACTAACTTTTCCCAGAAACATAACTACTGAGGTAATGCTCAATCATTTTTTAAATGATGATGCATGTCCCATAGCAAATATTTCATAATCTTTCCAAAGATTAAGACAAGGAATCACACTACAGTTCTAGGATTGGAAAAGATACAATTTCTGTGTAGAGACTCAATTGTACACAGAAGAAACTATAGGAACTGCTCTCGAATTATCAGCTTTAAGGGCCCAGATAGATATGCCAGAAGTCTGACATGTGATAGGATTTGGACTCCAATATTTTTTTAAATACAATGCACTTTTATTTAATACTAAATTTTTCAAATCAACTCTATGTATACTCTAGAACAATACTTTTTTAAACTGTAAAAGAACTTCTGTTGAACAGAAGAACTGAAGGCTAATTTTAAAATTGGTGTGGGGTTACACCTATGTAAAAATTATAGTGTATGGGGAAAACATCACCATCCACTTCATATGTAGGTTTTCACTTAGTTGATTGGCATTGAATTAGAACTCTGACATTGGACATCTGGCAGTATTAGGTCCTTAATAAACAGTTCACATCTGGGTGCAATGGACGCACCAATGTAGAGAAGCCAAAATAGTAAACAATATTTTGATGGATTTGTTTCTCTTGTGTTAAGGATCTGCTGAGAAGTACACTACATTTATATCCAAAATCTTCATCCAATTAAGTGGACAGTTTGGTGCCTCTTGTGCCTCCCCAAGTGGCAACATGCAGGCATGGACTATAGGCTACTGAGCTCCAGGAACCTCCTTTTTAAATCCACCCTATGAAGCACTGCTCTTCAATCTTCCTAAGGCTCAGTTCTGATACTGTTACTTTCCTGCTTTGAATATGTAAGATCCTCCAATTATTTTCAAGATAAAGTTCCAAAACTTTGCCTTTTATTCAAAGGTGTTCTCTGAAGGGTAAATAGCAAGAAAGGTAGGAAAATATAAGATTTCCACCCAAAGAATTGGGAATCTTGGTCTGCCTGGTTCATGGGATTCAAGAAGGGATTTTAGGGGAAATAGGTTTAGAAAAATGAATTGAGCACATGCCATAGTAGGCTCTAAATGAAAAGGCAAAAATTTGAGGTTCTTTGTCTTGAAGATAATTAAAGAATCTTGAAGAGGATGGCATTATCAGAATTGAGAGGGTAAGCAGGCAGTGATGCATAAAGCAGATGGTACTTTCTCTTCATATGTTCTGTTTACCCATCTTTTGAGATCCAAGACAAACACCACCTACTCCAATACTGTTGATATGATTCTTTCAAATGAAAGCAATCACCAGTCTCCTCCCATTGGCATTTTTGCTTGTGTGTTACTTTTGTCTGCACTTCTACTATCTCTCTGCATAAACTGCAAATTTCTTGAGAGGACATTTGTATCAAACTTGTGCATCAGTAGTAAAGCACATCTTTTTTAGAACTTGTACTTTCTAAGTGGAAGGTTTTTTGAGTTGGTTTGGTTTGGTTTGGTTTGGTTTTTTGGGGGGGTGTTTTGTTTTGTTTTGTTTTGTTTTGTTTTGTTTTTGAGACAAGTTCTCACTATGTAGTCCAGGCTGGTCTTGAATCTCAGAATGTACCCTTGGCTGGCCTCAAACTCAGTCATCTTCCTGCCTCAGCCTCCTGAGTACTGGAAGGGCTTTTAATTTTAACACAATTTTTAGAAAATGTTCTATGTTACCTTTTTAAATACTGCCTGCCTTTCAACCTCTCAATTCTTTCTTTCTTGTTCTCTGATTAGATATATACTGGATCTTCTTGCTCTATCTTCCACATTCCTTAGCCTCTCTGCTATAAATTCTGTCTCTTTGTGCTTAATTATTAATAATGCCTTCAGAACTATATTAAAATTCTTTGATTCTGTCTTTAATTATACACAATAAGCTATTTAACCTGTCAATTTAATTTTCTTATTTCAATTATTTTTTAATTTTCAACAATTTATATTTTGTTCTTTTTAAAAGCATGCAATTATCTTTTCACAATGTTTTGTTATCTTTTTAATTCTGATCTTAATACTAAAGTTTTTTGTTTTTTGTGTTTTTTGTTGTTGTTATTTTGTTTTATTTATGGAGTTTGTTATTTGTTTGTTTGTTTTTTGTCTTTCTGAAACAGAGTCTTGCTATACAATTCAGGCTGGTCTTGAGCTCACTTTGTAGTCCAGACTGGTCTCCAACTTGCAATCATCCTCCTGCCTCAGCCTCCTGAGTGCTGGGATTACAGGCATCTGGTAAGTTTTTACACATTTAAACTAATTTTTTTTTAAATCTGAGAGCTCTATTATTTAAAGTTCCTAGATATCTAATCCTTCTGTTGTTGTATCTACTCCACTAATTGTTACTGAGGCAAATTGTTTTTCCATATTTTAGAATTTTAAATTTTGAGTTTACCTTCAGTAAGACTTTGTGGGAAATCACATCTGAAATTACTTGACGACATCCTTGCAGAGTGGTTTTACATTTCCTTTTATCAGACAATCCAGTGTCATCAGTTTTTTTCCATTAATTTGTCAGCTGGAGGCTTCCCCAAAACATAGAAGAAGTGTAATTAGAATGGGTGATAGCAGGCCTGTTGGAGAGAATTGTGAGGAGACACTTTTCTTTTTGACCCAGAAGTCAGATTTAAAAAAAAAAAATGCCTCCTTGGTATCTTTTCTGATGAGCTGATGATTTTCAAGATCAACTTTTCATGGATAGGGTAGCTGGTCTTTAGGGTAGCTTGATGCAAGTGTTATTAACTCATGGTGGGCCAAAGCTGTGTATACCAATTCCACAAGTGTTTTAAAATCTAAGCCCTGAGTTATCAGTCCTCCCCTTCCCACAACCGCAAGCCAGCAGGAGTTTGATTCCCTTTTAGGTTTGGCCCCAGACAGAGACTTTCCTTACTTTAATTCAAGAAGATTTATTGGTTATTGAGCAGGATGATTCAGTGATTTATGAAGGAAACTACCATAGATCATTTAGTCCATAAAAATACTGGGAAGCCTAGACATGAATATAGCTTTGGTGGTTTGCTGTTAGTGAGTTTCAGTTTCAGTTTTTTTCCTTGAATCCTTTTATTTAAAAGAATTTTCTAGTTTCCAAAACAAAGGAAGAAACAAATGTCACTTATAAGTAGAATCACAAAAATAGCTTTTTCACGTGTTTTTGATCAGCTTAAAATCCCTCTCCCCACCTCTTTTCTCTGACCATCAAAATCATATTCAGCCTTCAAATGTCATCTCAGATCAATCTTCTTCCTAATATTTTCCATGATGACAATAATAACTACAAAACAACCACACCTACTAAGTGTTAAGCACTTCACTGGCATTTTGTATTTATTGCTTTATTTTTCTAAAGAAGTCTACAACATTTTAAACCTCACTTTATAGGTAAAGAGACTGAAGTTCCTAAAAGTTAAATGACCTTTCAAGTTAGACCCAAGAAGCAGTCTCTCACAGGTTCTCTAACAGGTCTAGGTGAACCCAGCCTTCAAGCTATTTCAGCGCAGGAGCCAGTCAGGTGTGGGAAGTCTCCAGATGAGTCTAGCCTCTAGCCCTTGGAGTCACCTCCAAATGTTTGAGTCTTCCCAGCTGAGATCTGTCTCAGATCATGTGGAGCAGAGATAAGCAACACACTTCCTGAAAGTAATAAAACTAATTATTGCTTTACATCACTATGCTGAGGCAGTTTGTTGTGCAACAGTAAATAGCTGGAGTATTGCTTTTATTTGGCTTGGCAGGTAGGAACAGTGATAGCCTGGATAGATCCAAATCCTTTGGAGGTTAGGCTGCTAGCAGAAGGAAGCTCCTTTCCCCCACCGATAAGGATCTTGTGGTAGGTGGTTGCTCCCTTGTTCGGAATCAAATGGAGGCACGTGGATTTCAGCTTCTGGACACATTTTGAGTATTTGGCCTATGCCTATGTGTTGAATCTTTCTTACTGAACTTGTGTCCTTGCCCAAACATGTACCCAGCTTGGTTGTGTGAAAGCAGCAGCTTCTAACTCATTGTTGTTGCCATTCCCTTTTCTTGGAGCTGGAATTGGTCTTTGTGTCCCTCAAATTGACTCCGACACACCTGCAGCACCCCACGCACTCACCTGTCATATTCTGATACTCCCCCAAAACCCCAGTGCCCCTTCTCCTTCTTGTTCAGGACTGCTGAAAGACTGATTCTGGCTAGACTGGCAGCCAAGCTTTGCCTTCTTGGACTTGGTGACTTGGGACTCTGCCTCTTTGACTCCTTGGACAGTTCTTCCTTCACTCCCAGCCATCCTATCCAGCATGGCTCTTCTCCTTATCAACAAGAGTTGTTAGCAAACAGCATTGCTAGGCCTACTCTCTTCATTGCAGTTAGGTTCACCAAATTGTCTAACAGCAGATACATCTGCAGAGACATGGAGGCAAAATGAACAATGTGAGGCAGTGGTCACTATGGGGCAATTGGATCTCTCTGAAGCTCAGCAGCCAGGGCATTAGGGATTTCTGGTTCACTGTGCTAAAGTTTCTGGCATGTGGTCCCAAGAACCATTCATGTTAAGAAGTAGGCAGAGAAAGTTGGATGTCTTGCTAGGTCTGCCCTGAGCTGTGGGATGACATTTCTTCTGGTTGCTATGTGAAGCATCCAAGCCTGGTTCTTTGGTTTTCCCAGAGATCTGCAAACTATTACTCTGCTTTCCATTGCTGGATACATTCCCCAACACCCACAACTTAAAGAAGAGGTTTATTTGGCTCATAGTTCAGGGAATTCAGTCCATGGTTAACAGGCTCTGCACAGGAACATCATGGCAGAAGAATATGGTGGAACAAAGCTTCTCAGTTCATGGCAGCCAGGAAGCAGAACAGTTAAGGGGTGAAATACACTACTCAAGGTTACGCTTCCATGATCCACCCAGAAAAACCCAGGAGTATGCTCTACTAATCAGCTAGGCATTTCTTTTTTTTTTTTTTTTTTTTTTTTTTGCGGCACCAGGAATTGAACTCACAACCTCGCACCTGCCAGGGCAGGCGCTTAAGGCACTGAGCCAAACTCTCGGCCCTGGTTTTTTTTTGAGGCAGGGTCACACTATGTAGCTCAGGCCGGCCTTGCGCTCGCGTTGTAGCCCAAGTCGGCCTCGAACTCACAACGCTCTGCCTACCTCAGCCTCCCGAGTGCTGGGATTAAAGGCGTGCGCCACCATGCCCGGCTAGCTAGGCATTTCTTAATCCAATGAAACTGACATATCAGATTAACAATCAATGTATCAGTCAGTGTTTTACTAGAGAAACAGATATAACACAAGATATACAAATTTATGAGATTTCAAGATTGGCTTACAATGGTCACCCAGAGTCAAATGTGGAAGTATGCAGGGGGAACGCTGGAGACCAAAGGATTCAGATCAAGGTCTGGAGTTCACTGCAGTGTCCCATGCAAGTCTGTTTTAGGAGGCCAATGGGTCTGTGACGGAAGGCTGAACAGTCTGCACTGGAAGGCTGAAGAGTCCAAGGCACAAGCCAAAGAGTCTGTGCTAGAAGCCAGGAGATACTTTCCAAGCTGAAGGCGAAGACTGGAGCCCCTCTGAAGAACAGAAGCAAGTCCATCCCGCATCATTGCCTCTTTATTCAGGCAACCAGCCACCCTAGGGTGTAGAATTGTTGAGCTGACTTAGTTAAGGTTCTAAACTTCTCAAGTTGACACAGTGAACCATTACAATCACACTGTCTAATACCTTAATAAAAATTTTCTCCTTACACCAGCCAATAGAAGAGTAGATTATTTTATCTGAAATTAAGAACACTGAATTGTCATCTTCCAACACCTTGTGATTCTATGAATCACTCAAAATCTTAAAATAATAGGCCGTTTATGTAAGTTTTATTTGCAGATTCTAACAAAAAGTACTATTAATATTGAAAATCTACTGTAAGCCTTATTGTGGTAGTAGAAAGTTAATAAATACTATGCAGTAATGTTAAAAACAGTGGCCAACCGATCAGATATACTCAAAAGCAATGCATTCACTAAAAGTTTTAATGTTAATATTAATAATGTTAAATAATAAAAGTACTATACTGATAATGAATTGTTTTAACTTTTAAAATGTAAATTGATGATTCACTTTAAAGTTTCATATTAGGGCCGGGAGTTTGGCTCAGTGGCTTAAGCACCTGCCTGACAGGCATGAGGTTGTGAGTTCAATCTCTGGTGCCACGATAAATAAATAAATAAATAAAGTTTCATATACACATTCCTTTTGAAATTTTGGGGAGGTGTTTTAAAAGGAATGTTATATATATTTTAAGGTTATATACATATGTAATTTATGATTATTTATTTTGGAAATGCACAACAAAATGTTTTTTACTCAGTAGGATGCATAATTAAAAGATCCAGAGCCAGTTATGGAGGCACATGCCTGTTATCCCAGCTATTCAGGAGATGAAGCAAAAGAATTGCAAGTCTGAGGCCAGACTGAGCATCTCGAAATAAAGTTTTAATAAAGGGCCGGGAATGTACTTCAGTGCTACAATGCTTGCCTAGCATGTACGAGACCCAGGGTTCAATCCACAGTACCACCACCACCAAAAACACAAAAGCTCAGAATCCATTGCTGTGAATTCAAAGTATTCATTTTTAAGTGAATTTCAGAATGAAATGCTTAAAGAACCTTTCTAATCAAATAGTTTGTGAAATTTTTTTGAAGCCAGAATCATTCTTCAAAAAGATCTTATCACCTAAAACAAACAAGACATTTCATTAGGGTCATCTCATCTACTCTTCTGAAGTCTCCTAAGGTGCACTGTTTGCAAACTACTGATAAATTAGACTTCTTTCATTTTATTGATTAGGAAGTTGATGCCCAGAAAGGCAATGACTTAGCAAGGGTTATTTGATGGGGTTCAACCTACATTTCCTATATCTCCTGAATATCTTCTTGACCAAAAGTCTTTTCAAGACAGGCATGGTGGTACAAACCTGTAATCCCAGCATTCCAGGAGCCTGAATTTGAGCCCAGCTTGGGCAACTTAGGTACTTAGCTAGAAGTTGTCTCAAAATAAAAATAAAAACATTAATAAAAATTTTTAAAGGGCTTGAAATGTAACTTAGTACAAAGGCTTTGCATTTAATACCCAGTACCACACACAAAAAAATTTTTTAAATAGTCTTCTTCCTATAAGACATTATTTCATTTAAATGCTAAAGTTTGAAGATATTGTAATTATGCTTTTTAATTTTTGTCTCCATTTTGGTTCTGATATGTTGAAAGTTGTTTGCATATCTGAGGTCAGGAAACATCTGAGAAGCTAAAAAGGAATGCATGAGAACCCCCACTCACCAACCCCATCCCTGGCACCTCCAAGCAAAGTTGTTTATATTAAAGCTTTATAAAGTAAGCTCACTGTACATTCTGCTTTTGCTATCTTGCCTGTTGGCTTTAGTCAAAAGAAACTGGATTGGAAGCCCAGCCAAACCCTTTCACTGGATCTAATCAAAGTAACACTGTCATCTGATAGAAATGTGGCATCATCAGAACCTCTGGTCTCTTGTTCACACATGCGAACTCTAACCAGCAAAGAAATAAACTGTGGTGACTACAAGCAAATATCTCTGAACTTCACTGAGATTGATGACAGAGGTAATAAAAATAGTCCTTTCCCTGCTGAACACAACCAGTAAGTCAACAGTTAAAAAGGGATAGCTTTAAGAATAACCAGTGCATTAGCTCTTGTCAATGAGATTCCTTTTGGCAGTAATATATTCTGGGGATTAAGTTAAACCAAATGTTTGTAACAATGGAAATGTGCTCATGTTAACAGTTAGGGTTATTGTCCCAGTGAATATTTATTGTAGTTCCATTCAAATTTGCCCTTTTGGACATTGTTTGATCATTTTTGCCTCTTTATGATAAATTCAACTTTAGATTAAAACCGATAGAAAGCATCCTTTAACATTTTTCTTTCACAGTTTATTCTCTTTTAAAATCTTCTTTCTTTTTAGGGGCTGCTGTCCCCATTGCCCATACAGTGACAACAGCAAACAGGGAGCCCTGCTTGAGCAAATTCTATAAGATTTTCAGACCACAGGGCAGGGATTTAGCTCAGCAGCTCAAGCACTTGCCTGGTAAGCATGAAGTCGTGAGTTCAATCCCCGGTACCAAAAAAAAAAAGAAGAAAAGAAAAGAAAAGAAAGATTTTCAGGTCATATGCGACCTGTCTTGGTGTCCATGAGTTTTGCTCCCAGTCATGGTTGGATATCACATGGCATTTCTCCTTGACTACTCTTTGTTTTTACGTTTTACTTCTGTCACTCGGTTGTGGTCATCCAGCCAAGTAAGAGGTCCAGTATTTGCTTTACAACCTGGGACCTTGTCTCTCTGGGTATTGCACCCCCAGGAAGTCATGCAGAAGGTCCTAGTGTATTTAATGTCCTTGAAGTGAGCCTTCTGCTAGCTCCTGGTGTGACCCTGACAATTTCTGACTGCAGAATTCAGCAAGACAGGGGCTGAGAAAGTGACTCAATACTAGAGCAATTGCCTAGCATGCTCAAGGTCCTCAGCTCAATTCCCAACATCAGCAAAAAAAGTAAGTAAATAAATAAATAAATAAATAAGTAAAAAGAATCTAGGTGTCTCAAACATACCTTGTTACACTGATACAACATTTTTGTGGATTGGTATAAAGAAAATTATTTCATTTCATTAGGCCTTAACTGATATTCTCTCCCCCCCCAAGCCTGTGTGTGTGTGTGTGTGTGTGTGTGTGTGTGTGTGTGAGAGAGAGAGAGAGAGAGAGAGAGAGAGAGAGTGTTTGTGTCACTGGAAATTGAAGCCAGAGTCTTTGCACTAAGCGATATCCCAGCCTTTTTTTTATTTTTTATTTTGAGACAGTCTTGCTAAGTTGCTAAATTGCCCAGACTGGGCTCAAACTTGTGATCTTCCTGCATCAGCTTCCCAGAATGCTAGGATTACAAGTGTGGGCCACCATGCCTGGTTTGTATAATGTTTTTGGTCTATGAAATAGGTGAAAGTGCCGGGCGTGGTGGTGCACGCCTTTAATCCCAGCACTCGGGAGGCTGAGGTAGGTGGAGCGTTGTGAGTTCGAGGCCGGCTTGGGCTACAACGCGAGCGCAAGGCCGGCCTGAGCTACATAGTGCAACCCTGCCTCAAAAAACCAGGGCTGGGGAGTTTGGCTTAGCGGCTTAAGCGCCTGCCCTGGCAAGCGCAAGGCTGTGACTTCAATCCCCAGTGCCGCAAAAAAAAAAAGAAAAAAGAAATAGGTGAAAGTGAGTAAGATAATTTGTACTTTGGTTGCTTTGCTGTTAATTCCTTTTTATCGCATCATTTTTCTGAATTGTGGCTAAGATCAAATGATTCTTTTGGTCACTTTTTGGCTATCCACATATGAGTGACATTTATTTCCCTACAGTGGAAAAGGGAGAGGTGCTCATGAATGGCTTGAAAGTGCCTATGGCCCAGAATTATTTTCGCTTTTTTCTTGGTTTTTTTGAGTCAGTGTCTCATGTAGTTCAGGCCACCCTTAAATTCGCTGTGTAGCCCAGGTTGGCCTCAAACTGGCAGCAATCCTCCTTTCTCAGTTTCCTGAGCACTGTGACTACAGGTGTGCCACCATACCCAGCCATGGCCTAAAATTCTTGAGAGGAATTGGGTTTGTCCTTCATTCTGCCAGACTACGGTACAATAGCAAGCTAAGAGTAACAGGAGAAATTTTTATAACAATGGAAATATGTTCATGTTAACAGTTGGGATTTTCTTTCTTTCTTTCTTTCTTTCTTTCTTTCTTTCTTTCTTTCTTTCTTTTCTTCTCCAGTTGGGATTCTTATCCCAGTTAATATTTACTGTGGTTACATTCCATCTTATCCTGAAATGCTTGCTCATTCCCTGGTCACCCCCGGGCCACTGTACGACCAAGAGAGAGCTTCACACCCAGTAGCATCATGCCTTGCAGCTAACCTTTGGTCCACAGATGGAAACTGATTATACATCTTCCTATTATAGAGCAGCTCTTAGCATGAGTTGTACCCATAATTACCTGGGAGGCTCTTTAAAACACTGATGCTAGGGTTCCTGTCAAATCAAGTACATCAAAATTTTGGGGGGGTAAAACATAAACACCCCTAAGTTTTAACAGTCCCCCCAATCATTTCTGTTCACTTAGTTAAGTACTCTCTCTGCAACAAGCCTTTGATCTCATAGAAATCATTGATTCATTAGCTCTATTGCTTTTTCAACATTCATCATTCCCTCATGTCCTGATGTCCAGATTCACATGATACCTAATTACATGCACAGAAGCTCTCTCCCTCCCCACTCTTTTACTGCTCTGAAAAAATCACCCTAACATAATTAAACTCACTGCCACAACTACTCCATGCAAAAATCAGATCTCCTGAATAGTCCAACAACTATGTTGGTTTTTTAAATCTTAAATGTATGCCCACTAATTTGAGTTGGGTGTACAGCACAACTCAAAACTCCTATTGTAAGGGGCTGGGAGTTTGGCTCAGTGTCTTAAGCACCTGCTTGGCAGGCATGAGACTGTGAGTTCAATCCCTGGTACCAACAAAATAAAACCTCCTATTATACTTTCAGGTTTTAGTTCTCTGCACTACCTTCAATTCCTTCCCCCAAACCTATATTCCCCAATCCTTCGCATTACTCTTAGCTGGTCTCACCATGCATTAGGAGAATACAGAAATCAAAAGGGATTCTTGATCTTCCTGCTTTCGGTTCTACAAAAACAGCCACATCTGTCTCACACTTTTTGCCTCCCTCTACATGTTATGGACACCATCCTTGCTCCTGTCAAAGGCTAACCTCCATTTTTCTCTAGATTCCTTCTCCTCTTCTTATCTTTGGAGGATTTAATTTCTTCCTTCAATATGAATATATTTTCAGTGTCTTCCCAGCAACTTACAAATACACTTCAGTGTCTTCCATTTTGAAACTCACAAAATGTCTTTAATTCCATATTTGTCTTAGCCACCATGCTGTGTCTCTGCTTTTCTTGACATCAAAACTTGAGAATTATCCTTAGTTACTCCCCATCCTTACCCAGTACTCTAGTGAAAACTGTTGTCAAAGTCCTCCTCATCTTCCAAAAATCTATTTTTTGATGTATAAAAGGAACCTCATGCTTACCATGTTCACAAACAGTATCTGATCTTTCCAGTCTTTCTGTTTCACTCAATGGTAGCATCATCCAATGGGTTAAATCTTGACTTCCTCTCTTTCTGTCACACCCTATTTATAATTCATCAATATTTTATAGGATAGTCTTCCAAATATATCCTGAATCTATTCTTTACTCCTCATTTTCTATCCCTGCAGTCTAATCACCATCAATCCCTTGAATGATTTCCTCTCTTCCACTCTTGCCTCATGTCATCCAGCTTTTGTACAGTAATCTGGGTGATCTTTTAAAAACATAAACAAGATGAGATCATGCCCAGTAATTTCCCATTACACTTAGAATAAATTCAAACTTTTTCATGGGCATGTGTAAGCTGTCTCTTGCCTTTCCCTCATGTATCATGTCAGGGAGCACTCTTCCCTTCCAGTCCCCTTATTGCTTCGGTTAGAAGGTGCCTGTATGTTCCAAAAATGCTCTGGACTGTAGCATAATCTCAAAGTAATTACTTCTGCTTGGTTTTCCTAGCCTTCCTTGGCCAGATCTTTCTTACCTCACCTAGAAAGCCGCTTCCTTCCCTGACCATTCATTGTAAAGTAGCCACCACCCAACCCATACTTTTTATTACTTTACTCGGTGTTCTATTCTTCATGGCACTCATTTAACAAATGATGGAATTTTAGTTGACATCTCAAAAGTAGGTAAAGCTATATTTAAAGATAACCTCCAAGAATTAGTATAATAAGGAAGAGCCTTTGTATGAGATGATCTCTGAGGAAGTCTGAAAACTTTAACTCATCTTTAAGGGCAGTGCCTGCATTGCAGAGGTAGATATCACTGGCTTTGTCAAATATCTTTTGGAGAAGTTTGAAATTTGGTGAATAGAATCACTATTTCTGCTGTAGTTCTAACAACCAGATTCTTTGACTATATTCCAGGTGCCTAGAATATTTTGAATCATATTTTCTATGTTTCCCTGTTTCAACAAGAAACACCAATTTAGGAGTCTTCTTTTTTCTGTGTTTAACCTATCAGTATACAGGCCCTGCAGTGACTTTACTGATGATCTACAGGATGATCTTGACCTTACTTTACATTGTGTAAATGCCTGCCCCTCATCAATATGAGAAGTGACTATTATTTCCACTAAACTTCTTTCAATAAGAGACTATAACTAATTTTGTCTCTTTCTTAAGAGACACTTCTGCTTTGAAAGGTTAATTGGGAAATACTCATTTTGAGTTTTTTTTAGTGCCACTGATGAACTAGAAATATATATGGGTAATCTTCCTTTACTACTAATGGGAGTTAAACAGCCCATGCCCTATGGGATGAAGTTCTCTTCCCTGCTATAATAATAGCTGTTTTGTTTTGACTTCAGAAATTCTGGGATCATTGTTCAGCCAACAGTAATTACTGCTCGTTACAATAATCATCACCATCAGCCCGATCGGTCCCCTGGGACACATGTCAGGGCCTAAGGAAATACATTTTATCTGGGATGATGAAGAATTTTACCTAGGGCCCAGGGCAGCCTCTCTGGGAGCCAAATTTGATGACTGATACTGGCAGCTGTTAATATATTGAATTCTTAAGTCAGAATTTTTGTCTTAAGTGTTTTCTGAGTGGAACCATATTCAAAGAAACCTGAAATTTCACTCTCATGTTGGAAAGTCCTATGAATGAAGTAGAAACAAGAGCAAATACGGATACATGTTTAGAAGTTTATCCAGCAAGGAAGGCAATACCAGCAACAACCCATATTACAGAGGCACGGAGCTTAATCAATGTTTCTTGGTTTAGAGGTTGCTGTCAAAATACTTCCCTTCAAAGTAACATGTAGTGGTGGTGCACACCTTTAATCCCAGCACTCGGGAGGCTGAGGTAGGAGGAGTCTTGTGAGTTCGAGGCCGGCCTGGGCTACAACGCGAGCTCAGGGCCGACCTGAGCTACATAGTGCGACCCTGCCTCAAAAAACCAGGACTGGGAGTTTGGCTCAGTGGCTTAAGCGCCTGCCCTGGCAGGTGCGAGGTTGTGAGTTCAATCCCCAGTACCGCAAAAAAAAAAAAAAAAAAAAAAAAAGTAACATGTAATCCAATGCCTAGGAGATGGGTAAGTGCTGAAGTGAAAGCAGGCATGGGAAGTGATTCACAGAATAAAATCATAAAGCCCAGGACTGAAACAAATCTGAGAGTTGAGTCCCATTTTAAGCATTAGGATGAACTTTTAGTATGTGTCAAGCATTAGATCTATTTAAAATCAGAAGCACAGTTGTTCCTAACTACCAAGACCTGCGACACTGCTCTCAGATGCTCAAGTCTTACATAAAATGTGATAGTATTTGCATATAACACCTACATCTGCCCATACACTTGAGTTTAAATCATCTCTAGATTACTTATAATACCTAATATGCACATGCTATATGAATGGTTGTTAAGCACATCTACAATGGCTTAAATAAGAAAGTTTATATTTTTCCCAAAAGTTAGGTCCAGAGGTGGACAATTCCAAGCCATCCAGGCTCTTGCTCCAAATCTTGTGCTCCACTCTCTTTGGCACATGACTTTGTCCCACAAACTTCTCATCCAATGCTGCTGAATAGCTATCCCCTCTCCCCAGCCCCATTCACATGCCTCTTACCAGGATAGAAAAGGGCAAATGAAGAGGAGGAAAGAAAAGCTGCCAAAGTAAAGAAAATAAAATCTTTCTCAGTACTCTCTAGTAGATATTGGTTTATATTTTGTGCCAGAATTGTGCAGCAAGGCCACACCAATCACAAAGGATGTTGAGTAGGAAAGAAGTTAAGCTGGGCACATTGCTACCCCAAACAACATAGAGATTCTGTTGTAAGAAAAGGGCCAGTGGGAGAGGGCGTTGGGACGTTTACCAGCAAGCAGTGTCTGCCATAGACTAACAAGTCCATTGACAGTTACACTGGGTGTGATTCGTACAAACCAAAACTTTTCAGCACAGCACAGGGCTACCTACTTTCCATTTAGGAGAGGTGTCATGGCAGACTTCATTGAGAAAGTTAACACTTGAACTGAATTTCAAAGAAAAAACAGAATTGTAGAGTAGGAAAAAGGAAGTACTGCTTCAGAAGACTAAAAGAGGTAAGTGGGCATAGATAAATGGTTATTCCTTAGAATCTTTTCAGCCAGCACTGATAGAAATGAACGAAAAAGTACATAGGTGAGGTTTAGGCTCTAGTGGTTTCATTGATGTCACCAAGATTCAATTTCCCTTTTTCTCTTGCCATTCTTTAATCCCACAATTGATGGTAACTGGCTCTGGGTTCATATCCCATCAGAAGCCCCACCTGTTCCAACACAGGTGAGTATTCATCTCCTCAACAATTTGAGATGAGTGTCCACCACTCAGATGTGTGACCCTGGATAAGAATATGGGATTGATTGGACAAGGTGAGTTCCATGTCCAACCCTAGAGTACTACCCAAGGCCCTTAGCCTAAGAGTGAGAAAGAAGACTTTCTAATGGAAAACTAAGAATAAACTAAGGAGACAAAAATTGAAAATATCACTTACAGAGAACAAATTATTTTAGTAATCTTTAGAAAGTAGAATACATAAAAAATAGGTGAACAATTTGTTGATTTTGGTGAGGGATAGGGAAGGCTCTGAAATGACACTGGAATTCAGGCCAGGGTATTTGGTGGTGAGGTTGGTACTAAACAAACTGCTGACTACACACAGAAAAGAAAGTTGGAGCTGGGCATGGTGACACACACCTATAATTCCAGCACTCGAGAAGCTCAGGCAGAAGGATCACTGCGAGGTCACAACCAGCCTGGGCTACATAACAAGACTTTGTCTCAAAAGAAGACGATGAAGCCGGGCGTGGTGGCGCACGCCTTTAATCCCAGCACTCGGGAGGCTGAGGTAGGCGGAGCGTTGTGAGTTTGAGGCCGGCTTGGGCTATAACGCGAGCGCAAGGCCGGCCTGAGCTACATAGTGCGACCCTGCCTCAAAAAACTAGGGCCGAGAGTTTGGCTCAGTGCCTTAAGCGCCTGCCCTGGCAGGCGCGAGGTTGTGAGGTCAATTCCCGGTGCCGCAAAAAAAAAAAAAAAAAAAAAAAAAAAAAAAAAAAAAAAAAAAAAAAAGAAGACGATGATGAAGAAGAAGAAAAAGGAGGAGGAGGAAGAAAACAAGAAAAGGATGAGTAGTTCCTGGAGAAGACAAAGGAAAGTGGTAACAGCTAGAAATAGAAGTCTGGAACAAATAAGTGTATTATAAATACTTTTTTTTCATTATTGGTGATTGAACCCAGAGTTGTCCCCTGAGCTACATCCCCAGCACTTTTTGTATTTTTAATTTTGATATAAGATTGTACTAAGTCACTAAATTGCCCAGGCTGGACTCAAACTTGCCATTCTTCTGCCTCGAACTCCCAGAATATCAGGATTACAGGACATTATGCCCAACTGAAGCACTGATTGTTTAAATCTTCAGTTCCATCTTTGTATACATAAGCATTTAAAAGTATATTTATTTTAATAGGCAAAGCACTCTTATCTGAAAATTTTGCAAACACATCTTACTTTAGCTGTCTCTGTTACAACATCAATTCAAAGTCTTCTTTCCTCTTTCTCATAATGTCTTTAAAACATCAAAATGAATAACTAACTTAGCAACTGCTATGGCTTATATGTAGATGACCCCCCTAAATCTTTGTGCACTCATAGGTAGGGCTTTTTAGACTGGCTTGATCTATAATGTGTGATACTGAGATTAAGGGTGTGTGTACTAAAATCGTCCACTGATTAGTTTGGCATTGGCAAGTGTGTGGATAATGGAAAGTCCCATCCTGAGTGTGAGTGGCACCAATCAACAGTTTTGTAGCTTAGATGGAATATAGAGGGAGAGAGGAAAGGCAGGCTTGCTGCTTGCTGCTTTCTGCCTACCTTTCCATGAGTTGTTTCTTCTCTATTATGCACCTCTGCCGTACCACTCTGCTTTGGAGCCAGCCAACTATGAACTGAAACCTCTACAAACTGTGAGCTAAATTTTACTCCTTTAACTTTGGGTGTCAGGTATTTTGTTACAGCAACAACAAAATAACTAAGACAGCAATCACTAGACAAGCATAGTGATTGGAACCTGCAGCCATAATTACAACTAGCAATTAAATTTTTGAACCTATATGAAGTCAATAAGCTTTCTCTAAGTCCATTTTAATTAACGTGCAGCATTTGTCTACTCCAAAGTACCTGAATAAATCTTCAAAGCTAAATGTGCATTTTAAAATATGAGTTGGTCAATATAATAAGTGAATACAAAGTAGATTAAGATGGTATTTTCATTTTAAATGACTATAAGATTTACAAAATTTAAACAAGATTTCTCTCACACAATTTTTTCTTCCTTTTAGTTGTATTGTAACACAGATTTATAACAGATTTAGTGACCTAGATTCAAAAGACCAAGGATAATTTTTTAAAATATCTCTTAAATAGCACTGGAATTGACTGAAAATTTGTTGAAAAAGACAGAAAATTGAAGTGTTCTTGAGTTGAAGAAGAGCTAAATTACTTATAGTACAACGCTGTTGATTCCATCTTCTACTTCTACTACACCTCAGTGGGCCTAATCCTGAGCTATCACAAGGAATAAGAACTGCTTTCCAGGCAGTACCTGCCACAAATGCCACAATCCTAAGCTAATTTATACAGATCACTGAAATAACCAGTTTTCTAACCCAAATGCACTGTCAACAGCAATGCTAATCATGATGATGAGGTGGACATAGCATTTTCAGGTTTATTATCCTCTTTGATTTTGCCCTAAGTCTGTCATGAAACAAATCCTCATACTCATAGGGAGATCTCAAACCCCTTCATACATACTGCAACTTCTTTCCTGCTCCACCCCATCTTTTGTCTCAGCATTAACACCTCCCAGACATTTTTCCCAGAGTGAAACTAGCTAGGACACATGCATACTGCCTTCTAATGTATATTTACTTCATTTTTATGTGATTTTATTATGAAGCACTCATACTTTTGTGTGTGGGGATGGGTACCAGGAATCGAACCCAGGACCTTGTGCTCACCAGTCAGGGGCTGTACCACTGAGCTACACCCCCAGCCTGAGTACTTATACTTTTACACAGGGTGTCAGTTACCATTGTAACCAGCAATGACTCCTGTATAGTTTAGATTTACCAAAATCGCAATTTGTTTTAGTCAAACTTTCACATTAAAACATTCTGAAATTCTCCTCTCCATTTTTCTATTTTGTTATTAAAATCCTGGTGACTTCACATATCTCCCTAATTTCACTAACTTCTCATATTATATCTCTCTTAATATACAGTTAAAGTGGACTAACTGACATGACAAATAGACCAGAGCATGCACTAGCTTCAACAGTAGAATGTTCATGCACGCTCTTCAAATAGTCTTGGGAGGGAATTTAGGCCACTGCATTGGCTTTCCTCCACGTGACTATTCAGGGATCCAAGATTCCCTGTCATTGTGTCTCTGTTATTGTGTAACATATTTTTATTATCTGCATTCAGCCTGAGGAAAAGGAAAGAGAAGGATGAATGAGTGGTTCTTACACGCTTTATGTCATCTTTTCTGAAAGTGGCCAGACTTCACAATTCAAAGTGTAGATCCAAGCCGGGCGTGGTGGCGCACGCCTTTAATCCCAGCACTCAGGAGGCTGAGGTAGGCGGAGCGTTGTGAGTTCGAGGCCGGCTTGGGCTACAACTCGAGTGCAAGGCCGGCCTGAGCTACATAGTGCGACCCTGCCTCAAAAAACCAGGGCCGGGAGTCTGGCTCAGTGCCTTAAGCGCCTGCCCTGGCAAGCGCGAGGTTGTGAGTTCAATCCCCGGTGCCGCAAAAAAAAAAAAAAAAAAAAAAAAAAAAAGTGTAGATCCACTTGCTATTTTGTAAACCAAGAAACGGAATATCAAATTGGTTATTTCAATCAAATGTTCACGTCATATGTTTTAGTTTCCACATCTAATTTGGAGAGGTGATGACTTGTCTAGAGTAATTTCCTAAACTATGTTTAGTTGCAAACTTATTTAATACCTTTAAGAGCAGAGAAATTCTCAGGATAGACATAGAACTAGCAACATAACTGAGAACTGAGATTAAACTACTGATAGGTGACCTTTCACTTAATACTCTTCAGGCTGCACAAAATGAATGAATAGAAACAAGTATTATAGCTATCCAGCTAATTTTCTTGTTTAGAATTTTTAAAATGTGTAAATTTTCATATTTGTTAGACAAATATCCCTGTGGAACAATTTGATCACAGTAGACTTTCTCTTGCCTTGCAACTTTTTCTTACATGAGATTTTCCTGGAAAACAAATTAAGATCCTTCTATTCTTGAAACAAGGATTCAACTGTCTTATCCAGGCAGACTTGTCAGATAAGGCCACAGAGTCAGTCTGTATGAATCATCCAGTTTTCATAGTACCCAAAGATAAATTCTTTTCAACAGCACAACCTATCTAGTCAGGAGTCTCAAAAATATGCAGATCAAAAGGGGGAACTGAAAGAGACAATATTCATAACTTAGTTACACATGTAACCATTCAAAGGAAAGCAAGTCCCTCCAAAACACAAAAGCAGAAACAAATAGACAAGCCAACAAAAAACTTCACTTCCTCTGAAGTTACTGGCAACATCTGTCGATAGAAAATATGGTATATTTAGGACATGGCTTCAGAAATGAATACATCAAACACAATTAGTTGGATCTGAATTATTGCACTTTTAAAAATAAAAGACATTAATATCGCCAGAGGAGGAGCAGCCGGCTGGTTTCCTGACAAGTGAGCATTAACTTGTTCACATCACAAAAGTCACAACTGTGGTCTCTGGCTTTACAGATTTGAATGCACTCTCCACAGTGCACGTGAGTTACCAGACTCAGAGAGGTGACTTCACGATAGCCATACACACAGGGGACTGGCATAGAGCAGAATGTCACTTATTCATTTAGTAAAAAATATGACTGTGATACAGAAAAGAATGTTCATTCTGACACGATCTGCTGTTTTAGTACATGCCTACTGCTATAATAAAATATCCAGGATGGGATGTGTATTTTTCTTTTTCTTTCTTTCTTTTTTTTTTTTTTTTTTTTTTTTTTTTTTTTTTTTTTTTTTTTTTTTTTTTTTTTTTTTTTTTTTTTTTTTTTTGTCTTTTTGAGGCAGGGTTTCACTATACAGTTCAGGCTAGCCTTGAACTCACTTTGTAGCCCAAGTTGGCCTTCAACTCACAGTGAGCCTCCTGCCTCAGCCTCTGAAGTCCTGGATCCTGCTAGGCGTGAACCACCATGCCTGGCAGAATGGAATAATCTGTAGACAAATGTTTCACTTATAGCTTAGGGGTCTGGGAAGTCTAAGATCAGGGTAGCCATGGATTCAGTGACTGATGAAGGTTGAGCTCTGCTTCATAGAAGGAGCCCTTGCTCCAGACACTTTCACCTGGAGAGAAAAGGCCAACAGGCTTCTTCAGCACTTTTTCTAATAAAGGCACTAATCCCATTCATAATCACCTCCCCAAAGCCCCACTTTTTATTACCATAACCTTGGGGTTTAGTTTTCAACATATGAATTTGTGAGGCAACACAACCATTCAAACCACAGCACCTGTACTTCTGTAAGAGGTTAATATTTAAATGAAATTATAACCAGGAAGTTACTTGGAAAGCACTGAGGAATTTGAACAAAGGGACTCATTTATAACATTTAAATGTTTAGCCAGGAATGGTGGCGCATGCCTTTAATCCCAGCACTCGGGAGGCTGAGGTAAGCGGAGCGTTGTTAGTTCGAGGCCGGCTTGGGCTACAACGCGAGCGCAAGGCCGACCTGAGCTACATAGTGCGACCCTGCCTCAAAACAACCAGGGCTGGGAGTTTGGCTCAGTGCCTTAAGCACCTGCCCTGGCAGGCGTGCGGTTGTGAGTCCAATCCCCAGTGCCGCAAAAAAAAAAAAGATTTAAATGTTTGATGGCACTGGATTTCAATCATCTAATTTAGTTATTTTTAAATTCTATTTGTATTGTATTACCAGTAGGACATATTTTCAGGATCCAGTGTTACAAGGAACACATACACAGAATCATAGATACAGATATGCTATTGACACACAAATACCTCTGCCCCTTTCTCTCTCTCTCTCTCTCTCTCTCTCTCTCTCTGCTGTGATTAAACTATGGTAGCTCATCCCCAGCTCAAAGAGGGCCAGGGAGGGGGATTTCAGGGGTGAGACAATATATGTGGAGGTACAGAAAGAATCATGAAAGACTGTGACACATTCTGGGAACTGCAGGTAGTTTCATAAGAATGGAATATAGTTTCTGTGAAGAGAGAAAGAGAAGAGGCATTAAGAAAACAGATTTAAGAAATAAGCAAGAAACTGGGCGTGGTAACACATGC